>JAQQPU010007776.1:25522-37762 GCA_029168905.1 Artemia sp. Kazakhstan ARC1039
TCTTTGAAACACCACATAAAGCAACTTCATTAAATGAAGTTTAAAAAAATGCCTACATTAATCATTTATCTTATATAGACTACATGACTTTTTAGGAACCAATTCGACACAAAGCGATATCCCTTCCTAGGACATTGGGAAGCTGAAATACAGCTCTGCTATACTTTTAAATCTGTTGGCTATTTCAGAATTTTTAATCGATAACAACTTGGCCCTCTTTGGGGAAAAATTGTAGTTTCGGGCCCTACAAAGCCAAAAAACGTCACCGGGCATAATCTTTATGACTACTTGTGAAAATGGCACTAGATCTTTTAATTTCAGTTTAAATGAAATGCAAAAAATCACTTTAACCCATTAAATGAGGCTCAAAATGAACAAATTTCAATTCTGAAAAACAAACGAATACTGCCAAATTCAACCTCACCTTTGAGACCAAGGATTCCAAAGGTATGACATATTGATACAAGAAGCCTTCATGCAAAATTAATTTTTAATTGTTATAATTAATTAATTATTATTATCATTTCCACAAATTAATTATTTTTTTGAAGCTACAGTTCTATTTACGACGGAGTTTTGCCGTATTTCGCTTTTTGCAAACCATAGTGAAATATATTCTCAAAATCAAAATTATCATTGGCTAATCCCAAATGCATTTACTTACAGCTTTACTTTCGCCTGACAACCGTAGATCAATACTTCCTCCATACCGAGACACGATTTTCATTTCCACACATCTGTAGGAAAAGGGAATGACTTCAATGGGAATGCCCTTAGTCCATTGTTCACCCAAGTTATTGGACTTTTTCCTGGAAAGAAATGACGGTGATGGGATCTAACAGACCTTACAACTATTACTAATAAATCACTTCAGCATCAAGCCGCATGGGCCAAAATATGTACAGACGCACTTGATCGATCCCAGTCTAAACAACGTATCCTTCTTAGATCCTAATGAAAAGTTCCAATTTCCCTTAAAACCTTCCTTACGACCTCCTCCCACCCCAGGGACTACATGCTTTTCGTGTGGCCCTAGATGAACCAGGACTCATAGAGTCCTGGTTGAACTTCCTTGAAGTAATGATATTAGGGCTGTTTTAAAATTTTTTTAAACAGTTTTAATGATTGAATTTTAATGTAAGTTTCTTTTATAGTGTTTTTATTCTCTTCGTCTGTTTTGCTGAGGACGGCCCTTGGATATAGGGTCGAAATATTCATTTAAAGTTGCGTTCCACTGTCTTGTATAAAAATTTCCCTATTGTTCTACTTATTTGTTTATGATGGAAAGGCAGTGTGGTCTTCGTCGCTATTTGGCCCTAGATGGTTGGCCAGAAACCCAAACTTGATCCAAATAAAGTTAACTTTCAATTTCAATAAAGTTTAACTTTAAATTTTCCTATTTTTTCATGCATTTGTACATCTACAGACCAGGATAGGGGGTAGTGGAGGGAACCAGTAAAAAAAAAAAAAAAAATAAAAAAAATAAAAAAAAAAAAAAAAGTCTTGAAATGGCACAAAAAAAACTAAAAACTATATTTATATACAGCTATTCAATATGCGATGATGCACTAAAACTAACGGACGAAACAGTAGAAACTGACAAATTAAAAACAATGTTCCACAATTAATCATTTACCAAGCTGCTAGTATCGAGAGATATCACAAATCATCTATCCTGCTACAAGATACCTATCAAATCTTGCCATATTCAAATAAGGATGAGCATTACTGAGTGATACATCCAAAATCGGAATTGCTGCCCAGAGCCTAAATGGGTCAAATTCACCCTTTAAATACGGAGGGGGGGAGCTATAAAGTTTATTTCGTGCTTGTACACAGAAAGAGATGTCTTCCATGGGGGTTATTGAGGTCGTGGATAATGAAAATGAAGGTAAAAACGGTACATCACCCGTATTACAGGGACATTTTTACGAATTCTCCCTTAGAGTTTGAAGCGAGAGACCAAAACCAGTGAAATGTCACTTTTTAGAGAGTAAAGAGTCCTTTCAAGGATTGACTGTGCATAACGAAAAAGAAGAGCAAAACAGACTTACAACCAACAAAACAGCCGCAATTACAATATCACTGAATATAAATTACGGAATATATATACAGAATATGAAATTCTAAGTTGAAGAAAGTTTTTTTTTTTTAATATTGAATAGACAGAACGTGTATAGAGCACAACTTAGTTGAATGTCCTGCTCAAGAGAAGAAAAAAAATCCAAGGATTCAAAATATTTAAAGTATAGCCAATTTAATAACATAGTAAAATCTATTCATGTAAAGATTAGGAAATTAACTAAATACTCTTTGGATCCTTAAGATCCAACATTATTTTCCCCACCTTCTTGGAGGCTCCTACCACCATCTTCTTCTTCATCTGTGCTTCTTTTGCTCACTTTAGATGCTGTGAATTCAGGAATTCTGTGAATTCATCATCTAATTTCATCATCTAAAGGTATATCGCACCAGTGTTGCGCCACTGCTGCTATTTTTTGCCCCCACCACCACCGACCTTTCCTTATTGGTACGGCGCCGGGGTCTAGTTGCATAATAGAAATCTCAGAACAAAAAAATAAATAAAAATATAAGGCAGCGTCATTCGGCCAGGGATGGGGGGGGGGGCATTGGTGCCCCCTCTGCCCCCGCCCCTTATGGGTGCCCATGGTTACTGTTGAGCCACATCGCTCCTTACTAGCACTTCGTTACCATGAACTGTTTAATCAGCTAACTTTTGTTGAAATCCTAAGTTTAGGAAAGTTTTTTTTTTTTTAAGAATGAATAGACTGAACGAAAGTGTAGATCACAGCTTAACTGACACAACTTACCCTACTCAAGAAAAAAAAATATAATGCTTCGAGCAAGGGCGGATCCAGCATTTTTTTTGGGGGGTTTTTATTAATTTTTGACTCAGTTTTCGACTAATTTTACTGATTTTTACCTAGGTTTTACTAATTTTCGACTTATTTTCGACTCGGTCAAAAATTTCGGGGGGTGGGGGGGTGGGGTTCAAACGGGGGAAAACCCCCCCCCCCCTGGATACGGCCTTGGCTTCGAGATATATGAAGTATGACCCATTTAATAATAAAGTAAAACCTATTCATATAAAGACTAGGAAGTTAACTAAGTACTCTTGGAATCCTTATGAAGTTGGAAGTTGGATAGTTCAAGTTAAAGTTCTTCAGATATGCCAGAATTATTATAAACATTGGCGTCTAATCTTCCATGTTGACTATGTTTATTCTCTCTTTCCGTGTAAATATTGTGTGCACCACCTCTGTTCCTATTAAAGGTATTTCTCCCTCTATCCGTGTTAAAGTCCTAACTATTTCTGTTCATGTTGCACATGTTTTCTCTTTGTTTATGTTTCATTATAGCCACTTCTTGTTGGTGTAGCTTTTGATCTCTTCGTTGAGCCTCTCATTAGCCTCTTTGAAGCTTTTCTCTTTTTCTACCGCCTCTTCTTTTCTTTCAACAATTGCTCCTCAACTGTCGTTGAAAAATCATAATTTTATCTTGAAGCTGGCTTACAACATCCGCGTGCAGAGCAGAGCTTTTGATCTGTTCGTTATGCCTTTCATTAGCCGCTTTGAAGCTTTTCTCTTTTTCTACCGCCTCTGCTTTTCTTTCAACAATTGCTCCGCAGCTGTCATTGACAAAACGATAACTTTATCTTGAAGCTGGCTTACAACATCCGCGTGCAGAGCAGAGCTATTGATCTGTTCGTTAAGCCTCTCATTAGCCTCTTTGAAGCTTTTCTCCTTTTCTTCCACCTCTTTTTTTCCTTTCATTGCTCCTCAACTGTCGTTGACCAAACCATAATTTTATCTTGAAGCTGGCTTACCACATCCGCGTGGCGCTTAGCAGGGCTTATGATCTCTTTTTCATTAGAAATCAGTAACTTTCTAAGATTATTTTTTTGTTGTTTAAGAACAGTGAAGTATTTAGGGTAGTTTCACATCTTTGTAAGCCTTTCGACACTGAATTAATGATCAAACTAATTTTTTAAATTTGACAACGTTTTCGTCCGTAAAAATTCAAACATTAGCAACATGATGGTCCCCAAAGACAATTTTACCGTCAAAGAAAACCTACAACTACTTTAGCTGATTGGTGCCAAATGTTTTTCAATTCATTTCCCCGATTTTTCACTTCCTTTTGTTTATTTAATATAAATAAAAAACATGTTTTTTCAGCCAAATTAAGGAACTACATTGAAACTTAATCCAGACATATATGATTCCACACATAAGGGGACCACACCTTCCTCAACTATCACTCCTTACGTTTAAGTCTTCTGTGCTGAATCGAACGGCTATCTTAAAATCTTGGTCGGATGATTTTTTTTGAAAGTCATAGGCATAGTTATTGGACATGGAAAGGAGAAAAGTTGCCCACCAATCCTTTTTGGTCATTTAAAAAGGGCACTATAACTTTTGATTTCCATTCGGATGAGCCTTCCACTAGTCCTTTGGGACCATTGATTTGATACGACCCCCTAGCCCCCCCTTCCCAAAAGAAAAAACAACAACAAATAAATAAACACACATGTATGATCTTTCTTCTGGCAAAAAAAAAAAAAAAACTAAATTCTACATTTTTTAAGTAGAAGTTGAAACTCCTACACTAGGGTTCACTGATACTCTCAATCTGATGGTGCAATTATCATTAAATTATCTCTACATGGAAACATCCAAATGTTTAAACAAACGTTAAAAGTCAAACAATATTTCGCAGATAAAACAAATTGTGCCTCCAAGCTCCAAGTATGACTCTTTTACTTTATTCCGGGCCTCTTATCTGTTTCTTGCTCTGCTCCATCTGCCTCCTGATTGATGGGCATCTTAGGGTTTGATGCTTATGTTTGGCTACCATATCAGCTATCCATTAATATCAGGCAATTTTATCGAAATTTGTAACAAAATTCCTCAGTTGAAAACCAGTTATTAGTTAAGCTTCACAACAATGGTTAAAATCCATGCTTCTATGTATAAGTATTAAAAGAAAAAAAAATTCTTATTAAAAAAAAAGAAGTTCCTGTGAGACAAGTTCTTGTAAGTAAAGTTCTTGTAACAACAAGTTTTTTACAAGTACTTGTAAGTAAAGAGCTAAAACAGGTTGAAATAAATTCATATAAGACTTTAAACTTAAAACAAACAGGAAGAGGAAGCCCCCTCAAATACGGAATAATTACTGTTTGTTTTAAGTTTGATGTTGCTCCTTACTTTCAGACAAAAAAACTGGTGTTCACGATTTAATCAATGAATAAATGGTATTAGATGGTGGTACAATGAATAATAGAATGGTGACGGAATAATTAGCATTCTTTCAAGATTGGGGTCTCTATTCTTTCTTTTTTTCATTTTTCCACAAACTTAATAAGTATTTGAAGAAATTAAGTGTTTGAGGATTGAACCATCAGATTATTCACATTATTAGGACAACGATCAACCGACTGAACTCGTAGCACTTAAATAATAGCCTGATTTAGAGCATGTGTAAATTCATTTTACAGTATATACCACAGTTTATATAATTATCCAGTAAGTTTACCGCAGATGATTTCTGGCTCTTCATTCTCGGTGCGAACAAAAAGCTCCTCCCACTTATTGTGCACTTATTGTCCACTTATTGGTTGAGCCGGCCAAGTGGTTTTGTCAGTACTTGTTCCGTAGGTGATTATTCTTTGTCTACCCGTGAAAAGATCTAATGCCGCTTATGTTTATACGTTCTCTGGAGCACTCGCACCTCGGTCCGGGTTTTTATAATGGGTGAGATAGGGAAAGATCATACTGCTAATTATATAAACTGTGGTAAATACCAAGCATTAAAAGAGATAACATGCATCATTAATGGGCAAATATTTACAACCGCATAGGCAAGATGGCTAAGGAGTTAGAAACGTCCAAAACAAACACAAAATGTAAAGAACAATCCAGTCAAACTGAAAACGAACAGAAATTACCACAAATAGTAGTAGGGCTGATGCCTCCTAGCCCTTTTAGAGCAACGAAATAAAAATAAACAATTTTTTTTCAAGTGAAAACAAGGAACACCATTGAAACTTAAAATAAATAGAAATTATTCTATATAAGCGTGGCTGCCCCTTCATCAACCCTCGCTCTCTACGCTCTAGTCTTAAATTTGTTTAAAACTGCGTCTCATTCGAATTCAACCGCTCATGTATTTGAGGATTCTTTGTTAAAGAATTGTGGCAAAAGTCAAGTTTTAGCGTAAAGAGCAAGGGCCGATGAAAGGGGACCCCCTTCCTATAAACGAAAAAATTTCTGTTCGCTTTAAGTTTTAATGTTGCTCCTTACTCTCACTAGAAAAACCTTGTTTCTATTAAATTTAATTTCAAACCGTTTTTCAAATCATGCCAGGATCCCCCCCCCCACGTGAAATTTCCCCTGGTAAATTCTCTCCGGAAACTTTTCTCCCAGCAGAAAATTCTCCCCGTGGAAAATACCTCCTCCCTCAGCAGAAAATTTCTCACAATTTTTGTTTAGTATATTTAAAAGTACTAGATGTGAACAACGGGCAACTTGTACACCTTAAAGCCCTTTCACCGGGGACTGGGGGAGGGGGTAATGTCATCCCCCAAGGCGTACTTATTGTACCTCTCTACCATACTGAACCAAATGGCTACCTAAAAATTTCCATCAAATGTCTTTGGGGAAAAAAAGGCTGCACTTGGGGTCTAATTGTTCATCTAGGATTATTGGTTTTACAAAATCATTCCTTGGCAAATAATCTTAATAACAACAAAAAAAAAAGAATAAATACGCATCCGTGATCTTTGAATTCCACATTATTCTAGATAGGAGCTTGCAACCTCTAAAACACGACTCTGATCTGTCAAATCTGATGGTGTGATTTTTATTAATATCAGTTGAAATTTTGCCCCCCTCCTCCCTTTTTGAATTATTGAATGATTATATAATGTTATTTCTACTCGTCTCTGGAATAATAACATACTGCTCTTTTTTTCATCAAAAAAACTTTGTTTCTGGAAGTAGCTTTTTTAATTGATTCCTTTTGTTTTTAATTAGTATAATCTTTTCCATTGATCTATAAAAAAGTAATGTTTGTAAATTTGCTTAAAAATAAAGATTTTGGCTTGCTATTTATATTTGGGACATAAAGTTACTTCATGTCCTGAAATTTAAAGTAGATAAGCTCAGAAAAAAAGGGAATATTTTACCCTAAGAATTAATACAACTACATTTGTTTCAAAACCCTACTGTCCTTGATAAACTCCCTTTGGTCACCCCAAGCCAAATTTAAAATATACCCTCCCATCTCCCTGACCAATATTCATTCTAAGTTTTAACTGGTCCCTTAAGCCATTGATTTTAGTCCCCGAGATATGGCAGATACGGTGATTTGACAACAAGAGTACATATAGTTTCTTCCGAGTTACCCTTACTCTCAATTTACAACTCATCGATTATTGCGACCCCCAAATTAAAGTTTTTTTTTTAAATTAAAGTATGCCAAGGAGAAATTTTTATTTAGCAAGGATGGAATTGTCCAGAGGAAATTTTACGGGGGGGGGGGGGGGGGGGGTTGTGGGTGAACTTTCCACAGAGGAGTTTCCCGTGAAAAGATGTAATTTTTCATGCAGATGAAGCCGGAATTACCGGTATTATTTGAAAAACGGTCAGAAAAATAAATAAAAAAAAACTAAGTTTGTTCAACTGAAAATAAGGAGCAACATTAAAACTAAGAAAGAACAAAATTTGTTCCGTATATGAGGGAATTTCCCCCTTCCCCGATATCCTGCCCTTTATGCTAAAGTTTGACAGTTTGTTCCAAATTTTTAAGAACGACTCTTGAAACACAAGGGCCGTTTAGTTAGAAACGAAGACTTTTTTAAAAGTGATAAAAAATACTTTAGCGCGAAGAGCAAGGTATCGAGGAGGGGGAGGAACGCCCTAACATACAGAATAAGTTCTTTTCGTTTTGAGTTTTAATGTTGCTCCTTACTTTCAGTAGAAATAACTTGTTTTTTTATAATCATATAAGGGAGATTTGACATGACCAGCACACACTTGCAATTCGGTAATTCCTGTGTGTTTTAACTTTGGATAGTCCTCTACTTTCAACAAAAAATCAACCGTTTCAAATTTATATCAACAAAAAATACTTTTTTTTTTCTCAATATCAAAAATAATAGGCAGGGCAATAGCACTGCCTATGTAAAGAGAAACATTGCTTCGATGGATTATTTTGATTTTTTTTTCTCATATCACTTCGTATGAGGTGAATTATCGTAGAAACTTCATACGGAGGTCATTTGATTGGAAATTGAAGATTCTAGTGCTTTTTTTAAGTTCAAAAGTGATTGGAAAGCAACCAAGCCTCACACGTCCTTCTTATTTACCTCCCCCCCCCCCTACCTCAACACTGTTAAAAAAAATTATCATAGGCGTTTTGTCACAAATAGTAAAAAAAAATCCACAAAAATTCAAAAGTCCAATGTATGGGGAGAGGGGGGTCATATCGTACGGGGGGCGAAACCGAATCTTCAATTTTAGGGCATCTTATATTCAGTTTTTTAAACATAAAAATTCATGGTAGATGACCTCCGTGTAGCACAAAATCGGCATAAGTTTCAAATCAGTCTGAAAAGCCAAGCAACTTTTAACAACATCTGAAGTTTTTTAGCTCTTGCTGGAAATTAGAACTTAGCAGGTTGGTAATATATATTTTTTTTAATTGAAACAGCCTTAATTCTTTATTTTTACAGGTGTGTAGGCTTCTATTTGTATTCTCTATGGAGTGATTCTTATGTTAATTTGCTAGCCGGCTAGACCACAGTCGCCATTTAACTTTTTTTTGTCCGTCTGGGGCGATTCCGAACGATAGTCTAGGGGCTATTCCGAACAACTTTCAAGCGTCCGGTTTCGCCCCTCACTGACCAAATAAAGTAAAGATTTTTAATTATGCTTGTTGTTTGTTCTATCTGTTACTGTTTAATGTTAGCGCTGGATACTAGGTTTTTTTTTACCATTTATGCCAACTGTCTATACAGTACTGTGAGTAAAAGGTGATATATTTAAAATGCAAAAAATAAAGTTCCTTTTTTCTAAAGATAATTCCGACTTCCTCTAATTAAGTTTAAATCTAGTTTCAAAAAAAGAAAAGTTCTTAATCAGCAAAGAGAAAAATTGCATTTTAGCTTCAGTCAAACAATGACGCTAGACGGTTTTGAATTTCTCTAAGATATTCGGCAATGAAAAAACTACTAGATACATAGTTCACAGGAAGCTTAAGTTATGAACATTTAATCATCAGAAATATTTAAAACTAATTATTGGACGAACAGTTCGCATAATGTAGTGAGTTTGCGAACATAATTACAAAATAGCGGCCCCCTCCACAGGACTTGGGCCAATCGTGAAAAAAGCTAGTAATGCGCAGGAGTTTTATTTGTGTGATATAGTGAATATAGTTGTGTGATATACTATATGTGATATAGTTTTTTCGTTTCAATTATGGATTGTCTCTATTGCCATCAGCATTATCTTTGAGAGCCAATTTATCCTTGCCTTTGTCGTTGTCATTTGAAGTGAACCACTGCTGTACGCCTAAATATGTAGGTCATAACAAAACTATTGCTTTTCTTCTTGTGTTTATTTTATATGTCTATATCTAGTCGCACGACAGGTAATTAGTTCGTATGTCTCCAAGGTACGTTCCCAGGGATCTGATTTCTACATAACATTAGAGGTAATTGATTTCCAGATAACTCAAGGAAAAGAGGTTACATTTATGTAGTTACACATATTATTTTCTCTCAAAAATTGAGGGTGGCGCGGTCATAAATTTACTTCACTCCCCATTACTGTGGCGTGATCATAAACTTAATTTTCTCATTATTTTTATAGCTTGCCTAGCCTATTAAGTAGCTTAAGAAGAATCACCCCGGAAGAACTGGAGCGATCGGTACACCGCTTTAAATCATAATATTACATATGGCACAGTCCTTACCGCTATAAGTGGCGCTATCGGAGAACTTATAAGGTGTAAGTTCACAGCCTTAAAGCATAATATTACATTTGACGCGGTCAATCTTTATTACCACAATTAGTATAGTCATAAAAGTTTATCGCTACAATACTTACTGTTGTAACATTAAGTTATTAACTGAAATAAGTGCTTAAAGTACCAAGAACCATAAAAATGAAATCTGATTTTTGAGTTGGTTACCTGGAAACTTAATGGATTCTTTACATTCTGTGAAATTAGGGAAAACCACAATTTAAATTTCTAATTGAAACAACCTGTTTGGAAACTGTAAATAATCAGCAAAATAAGCTAATTGCACGTGATGCCAAATAGGTTAAGAAAGCCTTAGCCTTACCTTTGAAGGATGTAGTTGTATTTGAGACACAATAGATTGCTACTGTTTGATGTTTAATTACAAAAAGTGCAGTCAAATTTAACAAGTTATTTTTCCCTATTTGCATCCATAAAAATTTCATAATTTTAAAGTAAGCAAAAGAAAAATATTAGGAAATTGCAATTTCTAGTTATGAATTTACGATCTCTCTGAAAAGCAAAAACAGATGTTTATTTATTAGTTTCTTGGTACTTAAAGTCTTTTGTTTTAGCCATTAGTAACAAACCCCCTCTTTTTTTAGATGGTCCGAACGTATTTGAGAACTGGTCATGGACGTCCTGACCAGGAGAAACTTAAAAAGGCTGTGGAGTCTGTGTTAGCAGAGAGACTAACCTTTGCCAAAGCTGCTGAAGAGTGTGGGAGCTCCCTGAAGACATATGTCTGCAGGGATAACAGGATCTCCCACAGCACATGGGTTTAAAGCTTCCACAAGTCGTCCATTGTTTACATTTAGAATTTATTATTGGAAAAGGGAGGAATTTTGATCCTGGGTGACGTTAAAAAAAAGAAAGAAAAAAATACAGAAAAAAAGACAAAATGATGAAGTGAATATGTCAATACCCTTAGGAAACACCATACAGGCCACAGTAGGCCAGATTTAAATATCCTGATTGCAGTCCTAAAACAGTCCTTATGAAACAAAATTTTGCTTTCATTTCCATTACAACAGATGCAGTAAATAACGCAAATTCAGAATTAAAGTAAAATAAACAAAAGTCCCTTTTATGAAAAATCAGCTGGTTCAGTTGTCTAGCGTAAGGACCATAATTGTGCAACACACGTAAAAAATTTTACCTTGATACATTGCGTAGCAATATGAACGTACAATCTATGTTATCAAAAACGTACACCAATAAGCTTCATGCATTTTTCGTCTATTTTTTTAGTTCTATTTTTTTGTTATCAAAAATTGGTACACCAATAAGCTTCATGCATTTTTCGGCTATCTTTTTAGTTTTTTTTTCTGATATAGATTTTTGAAAGACTCAAGGGGGAGAGCCTCTGAAACAAAATTGATATGTTAAATTTTTCGCACAAAAAATAAATTTGCATTTAAATTTGAGGGTATCCCTTTACAGCCATCTTTTAAGCACCATTACAGGAAGATCAGCGTCTGTCAGCTCGTGGTAGCGAACTGTAAGTAAGGAGCAATTATAGCAACCAAAACCTTTTAAAAACAGAATTTCCATAACAACAGATACATAGAAAGAAAAAATTAATAAAATTTAACGTTTACCCATCAAAAGTTAAGGGCATAAGAAATTTGCCTGATTTTGGAAAAATGGGGGAAACAACCCCAAGAAGTTAAGCAATCTCAGAGGAAATCCCACCATCAGACTGAACGTGTCAGAGAATCCTGTTGCAGAGGCTTTAAGCTCTTATTCACAAAAATGTAGAATTTGGCATCAAAGGTCAAAAAGGTCAACAAGACCCAAAATCCACATTCAGTTTCCTAATTTCAAATTCGTCTTTCAATTACCCACAAAGGCCAAAAAGGCAAACAAGAGTTAGAAAGGCCAAAAAAGCAATCGAGAGCCAAAATCCGCAATCATAGTCGTAACTTAACAATCATTTTGTTATCCTCAACAAACACAAAAAAAGGCGCACAAGAGCCGAAATTGAATAAAGTGAATTGTGAGTATAAAAGAGAAACGAGCAATTCATCGTCAAATTGCCAACAAAGGTCAAAAAGGCAAAAAAGAGCGAAGTCCAAAATCATCTTTGTAGCTTCACTCATCCTCCGAAAAATTAAGAAAGAAAAACGGGGTTTCATTTTTTTTTAAAGTAGCGGAACAAAAAACGAAATAAAACAACTCACAATCTGTTTA
>JAQQPU010007777.1:0-17545 GCA_029168905.1 Artemia sp. Kazakhstan ARC1039
GTCTCACAACTTTATTTTTTAAAACAATAAAAAAAACTTTAGCGTAAAGAGCGAGGCGTTGAGGAGGGGACAGCCCCTTTCATATACGGAATAATTTCTGTTCGTTTTAAGTTTTAATGTCGCTCCTTATTTTCAGTTTAAAAAATTTGTTTTTTTTTTATTTAATTTCCTTTTAAGTCGTTGTCTAATTTCGCAACTTCTTAATAAAAAGGTGCAGTTCCGCCTCGAAAGGTTCTGTTATCTCAATCGACCAGTTTTAATCAAAGATTATACCTAAAGTACTTTAAGAGGAGTTTAAAAGGCCAAAAAGTGTTATTTGAAGGCAAATTTTTTACCCAGCCAATCCCATTTCTGGATCTAGTAAAAAAAAAACTATTTGGGTGATAAATGAGGTCCAGTAGAAATTTCTATTCAACCTCATAAAGCTAAAAAAAACAGCTTTGTTACTCTTTTTTCCTTAAACATTCCAGTCAGGATACAATCCGCAAAGCTTACAAGTTACAAATGGCTTTGCTTTTGTGTTCAGCCGAAGTTCCTTTTTTCTGCTCTAATAAATTCGACTTATTTAGAGCTGAAATTTTCATCTTGCGAATATTTCAGGTAATATCCACTTAAGGGAGGAATAGTCTCCGTGGAAAATAAACAAACTTTACTGTTTTGATGATAGATGTTTATGAAAATGAACAAACTATAGATGGACAAAAATTGAGCCATATTTTCGTATGGTGATTTACGGATAAACCGGAAAGCAAATCAACAATACGAGAAAATTGTTTTTACAACCGAGCATACTGAAACTGAAAGCATACTGAAACTACAATTCTTTTGAAAGAATGTGTTTTCATTTGGCGATTTGCGAAATACGCATAATATATGGAGCACCGCAAATCTTCTCATGTTTAAGATGTCTTCATGTCCTCAAGTCTGTTTTACCTTTATCAGTTCAAAACTGTAAGTCTATGGGCAAGAGGAGGATTTCTATGGGTAAGAGGAGGATTTCTATGGGTAAGAGGAGGATTTCTATGGGCAAGAGGAGGATTTCTATGGGCAAGAGGAGGATTTCTATGGGCAAGAGGAGGGGAGGTCTATGGGCAACGCACGTTGCTCTTCCATCCCAACCTATTCGAAGCTTCCTTCGTTAAACCATCCCAAGAAGCTCCGATTTCCGATTTATTTGTTCCTAGTCTAAGCCACTACAGCTTCTGAACATTAATTTTTAAACCTATTTTTGCACCCTGAACTCTCGAAATCTAAAAAAAAGTCATTCATTGATTTTGCTAACATTTTATTCAAAACATTCATATCAAATAATAATGTGTGTCTAGCAGAGTTTTACCTTCCCATTTTATACCATGTCTTCCTACAGCCTCCACCGTGTTCCTTAGGAAGAAGTCCCTAAACAGTCCTGTAAGCAGTATTAGTAGTGAACACACAGTGCCTTTTGGTTAGTTCAAAAATCTACCACAACATATCAGGAAAGTTCCAACTTAATAATTTAAGCCATTTCTAAGACTACTATACTCTAATAATGTAAGCCATACTATACCCTTTTGACAGTCTACATGGTCATAGTACATTTGAATTATGTTGGCTTGGACACCACTATTAACTTTAGATCTAATTACATAAAAAAAACTAGTTTNGACACCACTATTAACTTTAGATCTAATTACATAAAAAAAACTAGTTTTTTTAACTGAAAGTAAGGAGCGACATTAAAACTTAAAACAAACAGAAGTTATTCCGTATATGAAAGGGGCTGTCCCCTCCTCAACGCCTCGCTCTTTGCGTTTTGATGTTGCTCCTTACTTTCAGTTGAAATTTTTTTTTTTTGTTATTTAATTCTGATCGTTTTCTTTAAATAATTCTGGAAAATCCGGCGCCCCCTTCATAGCAATGTTTCTTCCCCCATGAAAACTTCCTCCATGAAAAGATCTTCCCACGCAACACCCGACTCCTCCCCCCCCCCCCCACCACTCCCGGAAAAAATTCCCCTGGAAAACTTCTGTATACTTCCCAATAACCAATACTATATGTAAACATTGGGCAAAGTTCATTACTTGCAGACCTTTCCCCGAGGAAAGTGAGGAATTAAGTCATCCTCAAAGACATAGTTAGCCTTTTGTATTTTTCGACAATGCTGAACAAAATGGCTATCTCAAAATTTTGATCGGGTGACTTTGGGAAAAAATGAGCGTGGGAGGGGGCCCAATTGCCTTCCATTTTTTTGGTCACTTAAAAAGGGCACCAGAGCTTTTAATTTCCGTTCGAAAGAGCCCTGCCGCGATATTTTAGGACCACTGGGTTGATACGATCACCCCTGAAAAAAAAAAACACATCCGCGATCTTTCTTTTTTTTATGCTTAGAGCTTTTTATATTTAAATTCAAAAGTAATAAGGTTTCTATATTTGGTATTAGCATAACAAGAAAATTATCTTATTACACAAGTTGTTATTACAATTTGAGGTAAAGGGTAATCTTTTTTTAAGGCAATACTTTTTAGTTTAAATCCGTTTCATTTATTAACTTTAAAAGAGAGAGCCATATAGTAACTTTGAAAGAGTGTATCAGAGAGTATTTCTTGAAAAAAACATCAACATAAGTTTTAAGGTAACAATTTTTTTGGGACGGTGGGTGCTTCAGACGACAGTGGTAGGGAGTGGTGATTTTCAGCACCTTTGTAAAGTTTGGCATTTTTTTTTTAACTTAAAGCTTAGAAATGAAAGCATTGTAGATTTACATTGCAAGTTCAAAACACTCATATAGAAAATTATTTGCAATTTTTGAACTTCCTTTTAACATTCATTTGGATTTTTTGCAGCCAATATCTTCGCCATTACCCAATCTAATATAGGAACTGAGGGCAAGAAGGGAATACTAAAATATTTTAATTTTATTTCTGCTTTTAGGTCCAGTATTTGAGCGTGGTCCTCCACCAAGGCCTCAGCTAGATCAACGAACAGAGCACATATCCTACAACCGACCACCGATTGAACCTGAACGACCTTTTCGCACCCAAGCTTTAGATTCCCACCGTCAACGGCAATTGGACAAAGATACACAATCAAGTCAGCGACGCTTGGATCAAGAAATGCAATCAAGTCAGCGACGCTTGAATCAAGATATGCACTCAAGTCAACGGAATTTAGACCAAGATATGCAATCAAGTCAACAACGACCGACAAGAATTGAAGCTATTCCCCCTATTAAAGAAACTACAGAAAGAGAGGTGGATGTCATAACAGCTCCTGACAATTTCAATATGATAGTCTCTTCGAGCTTGAATGGTGACGGTAACAAAACAGAGAAAGGTACCCGATATGGTTATATTGTTGATGGAAATGAATCCCATGAACATATGCAAACACTATCTGTTCGCCGTGAAGAAGGCATTGAAAATAGAGGCAATAAAGAACAAGATATGCTGGTGATAACAGCTCAAGATGCACTTGCCAACAAGCCGAAAGAACTTCAGTCTTTAGTGGGTCTTTTAGCTCATATTTACACCACATCAGCGCCAGTTCTCGGTCTACCAAAAGCAGGAGAAAAGCCTTCGAAACCATTTCGAACTTCTGGTATAAATATAATGCCGATTGGTGAAACAGGTTATACTCCCAGAGTATCCAGTGACGAAAAAAGTATCGAAACAGAAAAAGAATTTAATAGCTATGAACAATCAGATGAAAAAGTAAATGGATACATATCTATTGAAGCAAATAAATCGTTTGATAGACCTTTTGATATTTCAAAAGAAACTTCAGAAACACGTTATCATTCAGGAAGTCAAGAGGAAAACTCGAGTAAAGTAACCAAATTTACAACTACTCGTCATACTTTTGCAAGCTATGAAAAAGACTATGGGAGCGCAGAAGATAAGATCTCTATTCCAACTCGCTCCTTCGACCCCGGATTTACCGAAAATACTAAAGAAAGAACAACATCTATCACAAACTTGACGGAAGATTTTAACACAAGTCCTGCAAAACCGAACTTTGAAGTCTCTGAGGGCAATGGTTATGATGTAAATAGGCTTGACATAAGTGAGGAAGCTAGCCAAGAACAAAGGATGAAAACAGAGCTTACTAGGTTAGTGAACTCTACCCCTGTGAGACCAAAGACAAAAGTTGTATCAAAAGACAATTCTAAGGTTAGATCGAAGAAAAAAGGAAGCTACTTTGATGAGAGCTCTTACAACAGTAATCCAGAAAGTGACGAAACGAATTTGATGTTTGACTCCATTCCAAATGATGTCCAATCCAACTTTGGACCAAACTTCGTCAACGAAAAGCCTGCCTTAGATTTTGAGGAAAATGAGGATTATGCTGATGAAGAAACTGTAAGACAATTGTCAACAGAACAGCTTGTATATTTGCTGATAGGCTCTCTATGCGGTTTCAGTCTAATATGCCTGTGCTTGGTGTTCCTTACTATCAGATGTCGAACGAGGTCAATGTATAGTAGCTCATGGTGCTCATGCTTTAACGACGCTTTAAGTGACACATTGAGCGATTCACTTGACTCACGGTCGAATCGAAGTTCTCGTACAGTCATTTCACAGAAACTACAAAATCAATTGCAAGAAAAGGGCGGAACTGGTGCAACCCACAAACTTGGAACTTGGTTTAATGGTCGAAATACAGTCGCAGTGTTTACTGAAAATGGTAAGCCACGTAATCAGATGGCCTTGCCCAATTTCTCTAGCAGTGTAAGTAAAAAATCAACGCGTGCTTATTTTACAGATGGTCGGAGCGCGTCTACACGTGACTTAGTAGAAGATAATAGTGCACCACCATCACCTCAAGGCTCTGATGTTTCTGACCATCAAAAAAGACGCAACCCAGCACAGGGGCAAAGCTCTTCATGGCTTCATAAGAAGGAATATGATGAAAAAATACATGAAAACGAAGCTACAGCGGGGTTAGTTCATGGCTTGGCTTATTATAAAGAAAAGACCGATGAGGTTTCAGATAATGAAAGACCAAGATCATCCACTACGACCCTCAAGGCACCCCCTCATTTCCGAGCAATGGAGGACGAATCTGACCTTGAAATAGTTGAACCCCCACAAACCATTGAAGTCAAACTCCCAAAATTACAGCCAAAGCCAAAAAGATCAAGCTCACCCCCTCCTCAGCTACCCCCTAAAAAGCGTGATACAGCGAAGCATGAAGACCCAATCGCAACCGGCTCACATCTTACACTTCAGACAGAGGCATCGAGCCATGCTGCAGATGCAATGTCAGTTATGTCCAGTGTTTACGGACAAGGTAGGATTGGATACTGGACATCTGTTAAAGACGCAAGAATTTTATGAGCTTCTAATCCATGGCCATTAAGACAATTTTTCTAATTTAAACTGGCAAAGACAGCCCGATGATCTATAGACTAATAATATAAAGACGGCCTTATATCGATTACTCTGTTTATATGACGAATCTATAATGTAATCTTCTAACTTGTGCCGTGGCCACACTATAGCCACGCCTATTGATAAAAAAGCGAAGATTTATGAATAATAAGAGTTTTTTCCTGATTTTAGCGACCTTTTTACAACAAAAAAATTGAATGTTAAGAAACTTTGTCTAGAAGGGCTATATCAATACTAATTTATCTCCAAGCTTTGTCTACTAACATTAAGCATTTGTATTTTTTGCGACGTTTACCCCTAAGATAGACAATCTACTCTTCTAAGCTTCTATATTTTCTAATTTAAAAATTATATTTTGAATCTTCACCTAGGAATTGGTCAATCATATACATTACGTTTGAAAGTTGAACACTGCTCATCTTAGCAATTACACACGGGACACATCATTAGTGCTGCGGTTCTGCGTAATTTTGATTCTATCCAGGAGTTCTGTCATAACGTTGCTCGGCCATTTGTGACTCTGTGAATCAAGACACATATTTGTGCATCTTTGCTGATTCATTTACATTTATCATTAAGATGTCATTATCATTAAGATATGTATATTTAACATTAAGATATCAATTTGAATCGAAAAAATATATGCTTTACTAGCTTTTTTAGTGTTGTAAATAAGTGAATCCGGTGATAACTTGCGAAGTCTGTTGGGGGGTTGTGGAATATTTCACTGTATTTTAATTTTTGTCAATTATAATTTATAAGTTTCTTATAATTGCGTTGTTTGTTCATATTTTTACTTTATTTCCCAAAAAAAGCGTAAGAATATTTTAGTCAGAAGGTTCACTGCTTTTGGTCAATAAATGAAAAAATTTACATTTTGGCCCTTCTTTTCGACTCAAATGCTATATGAGCTAGCATTGTAGAAAACAAAAAACTGAATTTGTTAAAAAAGGGTCTGATAATTTGAATAAAAAAATTACACTGAAAATGAAACGCACTAAATTTCAGTTTAAGAACCCTAAGAAAAAAATATATCAAATAAACAATTAAGTAAACCAAACATTTCACAAATTTTGCCCGCTCCCTCCTCGAAATAAAAACACTGGTTCGAGATATCATTGAAACTAGATTAAAATTTTCAAGGCACTTTGGCTACAACAACCCTTTGTTGGCTTCGGCAACAAAATTGCTGCAGGAGCAACAATTTGATCAAAAATCTAAGGAAGGGATTTAAAAATATTATATTGACCTTGTAGCTCATTTAACCTCATCCTTTTTAATCGTTGGCATCGTTACGGATTGAAATTTAAAATACCATCTAATAGTCTAATGAGTACTATGTATCTATACCTAACTTTTCAGAATCATACTGCTGTAGCTACTCTTTACTGAAATAATTAAGAAACCACTTCACGGTGATGTATTTTTATTTATAGTCGCTGCGTAACCGCATGGAGACAAAATTTTCTCGTCCTCAAATGAACCAAAAGAAACTTGGACAAAATGACTGTGCTTAAGATGCATATTGGGAACCAACAATAGGAGCCCCTTATGTACAAAGATGACCAAGGTCGAACATCCAAATATTATTTTCAAGTCTTTAAATTGTCTTAGTTATTTAGTCACAATTCTATCTTCAATTAGTAAATTAGAACTGAAGTTATTAAAATTTCGAGACGTTTTAAAAGAGATATCTCATGATAAAACTTAAAACTTGCAATATATTGGCATCGAACTTCGTTGTTCCTATAAATAAATTGTTCCCACGCAACTGACCTGTAGTTCAACCTCATGCAAATCAACCCCATTCAATTTTACCCTTATTCAACTAAATTCTCGTGCAATTCAACCCTCATTTAACTCAACTCACGTTATACTCAGCGGTATTCAGCTCAACCCTTCTTGAATCAACAATATGACTAGAAAAGTTAACTCTTGCAGTTTAGTCGGAAGCTATAAACGTTGACTCGAATAAAATGGTCTTTATTCATTCGGTAGTTCTTAGGTACATGTTTTCTATTCTATGCAGCTTTAATACTATACTATTCACCCCCCTTTAACTCACGAAACGTCTTAAAACTTGCAATATAATCTTATCAAACCTAATTATTTCTATAAGCCCATCCGTCACTTTTCATAATCCTACTACCACAGATAGACACTGCTTAAAATGAAGGACAGGTACAATAGTCATTGGAAGTACACAACCCCTTATCCCTAAAAATAATATCGTCTAGCAACCAATTCTTAATTCAAAACTTGTCTCTGTATTCTGTTTTCTCATTTCTATTGATCAAACATAATGTAAACTAATTTATAGAAGCTTCTAACCCCTTCACCAAGAAGATGACCCTGCTCCAACAGCCTATTTTTATTTGCACGTCCCTCTCCGTAGTGGAAATGAAACAAATTTTTTCATACTCTAAAATACACCAGGAGCAAATAAAACCAACTAGCAAAAGATGTCAACCCCTCATCGTAAGGATAACCAAGGCATAAAAGCCAATCTGAGTCCTACTGAGTCATTTCTTAGTAGGGGGCATCCCACAGGACACTCAGCGCATCCCCAGGTGGCGGATAGGGGAACGTCCAACAGGTATGTAGGATACCTCCATAGGAGGCGCTGACCTATTTCCTGGGGGTCCATAATTGAAACAGGGACACCCTAGCCCGGGGGTCACAAATACGGGCGTAGGAGGAGGAAGGCCCCTAAGATGGACACCGTATAGGGTCGACCGGCGTGTGGACACCTCCCGGCGGTTACAAACCTTCCCCCAACATGGATCAAATAGCTCGGTGCTGCAGAACACCGAACGGGAGGATCCCTTTCTAGAGGGACAACTGTGAAGGGCAGATGATCCAGAACCCTGGACAATGGCCTCTGCTCTGGGTGGAGAGGAATGGCATACCGCTGTCCTGACAAAAATGCCCCAAAACTCCTTCTCTTTTATAAAGTAGTGAAATGGCAAAAAATAGAATAAGAACTTATGCTACCGCGTCCGGGGCAACCGGCGGTCTGATATCTAGAGTTATAAATGGTAGAAATAATTATATTATTGATGATAATAATGATGATGATGAGAATGATAATGTTTAATTACCGCGTCCGGGGCAACCGACGATTATTTAACCGATTTGACGACTCTCCAGTCAGAGAAAAAACCAATATTCACCCCAAAGACATCACTTTCACTTGGAACGCTAAACATACGAACCCTTGCTCAACCGGGAAAAAAGGAATTAATTTTAAATAAAATCGACCGCTACCATTGGGATATTATTGGATTATCAGAGACCCACCTTCCTTTAAATGGAATAGAAACCATAAATGGGAACACCCTCATAACCTCAAGACGAAGCGACGGTGTTCACCGTCAAGGTGTTGGCTTCCTACTCTCAAAACGTGCTAAAAAATCTCTACTTGCCATAAATCCACTCTCAGAGCATATCATTACCGCCCGCTTTAAAGGATCCATCGCTAACATTTCCATCATCCAAGCTTATGTCCCCGACTCTTCCCGGAGTGACCAAGATGCAGAAGACCCAGCTCCAACACACCATTGACCAGGTGCCCAAGAAGGATTTTCTGTTCGTCATTGGGGACTTTAACGCTATCGTCGGACAATCAAATGCAGGTTTCGAAGACGTAATGGGCAATTTCAGACATGGGAGACAAAACCTTAGGGGGGGGGGGGAATGCTCACAGATTTCTGTCGTGATAACGAGCTTTTCATTAACACAATGTTTCGACATAAAGAACGCAGAAAGGTCACGAGCGTTGGAAGTCGTCAGTGCTGAATACAGTATCTTTGGCCGGTGTTGATTTTGACTCAGACCATGTTCTAGTCATGTCAGAAATCTGTATGCTCCTCCAAAAACCCCAACCACCCAAGAAAAGCTACCCAAAATACCGTGTTGATCTGCTCAAAAACATTCGAAACAAGAAACAAATATAAAACCGCTCTCTCGAATAAGCTGTCAAGCATCCAACTCATGGGAGTCCCAACCACTGAGGAAGTCGACCGTCTGGTTGATGAAAGCACCTCAATCATCAGAGAAACGGCTAATGAAATCTTAGGAGTACAGTCCCGCTCTGATAAACCATGGATCACACCCGAAATCATCGATATCTGTGCTGGAAAACGTATTCACGACAAAAAAACAAGACCGACAAAGCCAGGGTGAATACAAGAGGTTAAACGTCTAGTAGAGAAAAAAATTCGGCAGGCTCTGCGCCAATACGTCAGCGATAAGTGCCATGAATGCGAAGACGCCTTCAAAAAAAAATGTCAGCCACTACAATTACAAAACATTACGGGAGCTGTCAAAAAAGAAACCCGCGACAGCAACAACCCTGTTAGATAAACATAGACAACTTATCACAGATTCTGAAGAGAGGCGGGAACGCTGGAAATAACACTTTTGCCAGAAATTGAACCCCAAAATTACCCCTGACCCATCTATCCTACTATCTTTTCAACTACCGGAGTACCCAGTAGATCCAAGTCCACCACCATTACGAGAAGAGGTAGTTGCAGCTATACAATCCCTGAAAACAAATAAAGCTCCTGGCCCAGATGGCATACAGTCAGAGCTACTTAAATCGAGCCCAGAAGAACTGGTAGACATCTATCATAAAGTCACAGTAGGCATCTGGGAAACAGGCCACTTCCCCAGATCTTGGACGAAATCCATGATTATCCTCCTTTACAATTAGGGTGAAAAAGGGGACTGTAATAACTACAGACCAATTAGCATGACGAGCCAACAGGCAAAGATCCTCACGAAAATCTCATTTGACCGACTAAAATCCCTGACAGACCTCACTTTAGAGGAATATCATGCCGGCTTCCGAAGAGATCAATCTACTATACATCATATATTTTCCACCCGGCAACTGATGGAGAAGAATATAGAAGTTGCGAAAGAACTGCTCTTACTTTTTATTGACTTTAAACAGGCCTTCGATTTAATATGCCGCAACGGGCTTTGGCACATACTTCTGCATTATGGAGTCCCCAAAAATACGGTAACGTTGATCAAAGATATGTATTTGAACTTCTGTAGCCAGGTTCAGACGCCTGAGGGATTGACAGAAGAGTTCCAGACGCCAGCCGGTGTTCTTCAGGGTTGCCTCCTATCCCCTCATCTAGTTAATCTGTTTCTAAATGCAGCTTTATCACTTGCTAAAACCACAGACGGTGCATCCATTGGAGGGAAACTTGTCGACAATTAGCGTACGCAGACGACATCGTGAGAATTAACAGTCATGAACATCTCCTCCAAACAGGCACAAACGAGATAGTGTCAGCAACCGAAGCCCTTGGGATGGTTGTCAACACAACAAAAAACAAAAGTCATACGGGTATCCAGAGACTCGGCACCCAGAGCCATACAGCTAACCGTAAAAGGAGAGCAAATTAAAAATGCAGAATCTTTTGTCTACCTCGGCAGTCTTTTAACCTCTAACAACGATTGCTAAAAATCGATTAGGTGTAGATTGGGCCTTGCAACCAGCAGCTTCAAGAGCCTAAACTCAATTTGGAAAAGTAAATTACTATCAAAATCATTGAAGGTCCGGCTCTTTAACTCTCTCATAATCCCCATTGCTATGTATGCAAGTGAAACATGGTCAATTAAAGCTGATGACGAAAGGCGAATCTCCGCATTTGAAACAAAATGTCTTCGTCGCATAGTAGGGATCACCTACATCGACCGAGTATCCAATGAACACCTCCGTAAACTCCTCCACTGCTCATACACTATCATGGACCGAATTAGAAGTCACCAACTCCGCTGGCTTGGTAATATTCAACAATTGTCATCAAATCAACTCCCCAAAATCACGTTTGAAGGATGGGTACATGGCACACGACCTCGGGGCCGACCTCGCAAGATATAGTACGACAACTTCAATGGCCAGAACCTCCCCCAACTCCTGCGTCTTGCACCAGATAGAACCGAATACCGTCGCCATATTCAACGACTAGTGAGAAGAGCACAAGTCCCAATACAGCCACAAATGCCGGATGGGATATAAGTCAGTAAGTCAAAAGCCAATCATTACTTGCAATTCCCTCCCTTGTCTTAAAATTTGAACCAGATTTTTCTTTTTTAATGTGCACCACAACACTGAAGTTGTCAACCCCTTAAAATTTCAATATTTTGCATCACTGGAACTGAATTTTTGTATGAGGAAACTGACTATCATATGCTTGTATCTGCTCATCAAAGACTATTGATCAGCACTGAAAAAAGAACCCGGTCTTAGTTCAAAAGTGGATTTTCTTGCCGTTTGCCAACTTTCTAATATTACTACTTAGTAAGGAGCAAAGGGAAACTACTTAGCCCTAAACGGTTGGCCGAAAAGTACAACTCTTCGGCAATCTTTCATCCTTCATCCGCACAACGTGCCCTAGTCATCTCAGCCTTTGTTTCATTATAGCCCTAGAAAGCGGGATAAAACTACATTTTTCGTACAGCCTATTGTTTGAAACACAGTCAGTCAGCTGGGTATCCAGATCAATCCGTAGACAATTGTTCTGGAAAACATCTAGCAAATCTTCATCCGCTTTTCGGAGCGCCCATGCTTCAGAGCCATATTTGACCACTGTCATCACTGTAGTTTCTGATATTCTAATCTTGGTTAGCAGACCTATCTTCCTATTCTTTCAAACGTTTTTTAACTGTGAAAAAACACCCTGAACCTTGGCTATTCTACTTTTAACATCTTCACTGCTCATACCGTCTTTACTAATAATACTACTAAGGTAAGTGAAGCTGCCCACCTGATCAATCTTTTCGTTACCCAACGTCAACTTTTAATCTTCACTTATTCCTAGCCTTACAGGCTCAGTCTTCTTAACATTAATTTTCAAACCTATTCTAGCACCGCGAACTCGCAAAATCTCTAAAAGTTCATTCATTTTGCTGACACTTTACACTTTCATCGAGGATGCTTAAATCATCAGCATAATCTAATTCCAGGAGAGTTTTTCCTTCCGATTTGATTCCGTGGTCTCCCATTGCCTTTCCTGTGCTCCTTAAGACAAAGTCTATCAAAATGATCCATATAAAGGGGGATAGAAGACAACCCTGCTTAACTCCTGATTTAATACAAAACAAGCTACTAACCTCATTTCCGACCTTAACCGCAGCAGTGTTATTCTCGTACCTAGTCACTTTAATGTATTTGTCTGGTATACTATACAAGGATAAGACCTTTGCTAAAGCTCTTCTATCAACAGAATCGAACGCTTGCTCATAATCTATAAAACTGAGGACCAAAGATGCTTGACAACTCAGGCACTTCTCAATTATTAGCCTAAGAGTGAAAATTTGGTCGACACATCCTCTAACTTTTCTAAAAAAGGTAAGCTCCAGTTTATTTTGCGATGGGGAAGGTAGCAGTCGCACATCTTAAACACTCTCCAATTTTAGTCCAATTTTGATTAAAAATTGTTGCCTACTTGCTAGAACAGAGTTTACCAGAAGAAAGCAGAAACATAGCTGGATGGAGAGAAAGCTTGCCTGCATAACTTCGGATAGTCCTCTCCAACATAGACCGCAAACTCCGTTTTAACTCACACACTCTAGGCTTTGGCTCAATTACTAGCAAAAATAATTCAGTCTGGCCCCATGCAAGAATTATAAGCAGCTTTCCAAAATACAATGTCGTTGTCATCAATCCGGTCTAAGTTCCATACTTCCTGTAAAACCGCGGAGGTTTGATCCTTACCACTTCCTAGCAATAATCTGAAATTGGTAGACTAGGAGAAAAAAAAAAGAATAAAAAAAGACAAAACCAAATTGTTGGTCCCGCATCACAGTAAGAAAGGAGGCACACTCAAGATCTATTCCTTTTCATAGACACTAGTTACAGTGGCTACACAAAGTTCTGGGTCCAAATCTTTCGCAACGATTGTGGGAAATACCACATAATTACACTATATAACGCTTCCCATATTAACAGTAAATGCATGAATTAAAGAAATTTAATCATTTGAAACAAGGAGATGGTATATTCCAGGCACGCACGTAAGGAGTAGGCATTCTGGTATCTCTCCTGTAAGTCTTGAAATTATTTCTATTTTCCGAACAGATCCTTTAATTTACCACATAATACACCTATTTTTGAATTTTCCAGAATTACACCCCTTCCCACCACCATGTCAGCCTTCCAGCCAAAAAGACACTCCCCGCACAGGCCCGGTGTACTTCCATATGATAATGGTCTCACATTGGCTAATTAGCCCTATATCTTACTCAAAGTATAATCACCTACGGAACAAGTGCTGACAAAACTCCAAAAGTGACCCCGCGTACCTCAGCGCCTCTAGACGCAAAATGTTGTACTACTTAATCACTCCGAGCCAAAGTACTTTCCTCCGGCCAATAATTATGCTAGAGCGTGATTCAGGCGACGAGTGACCGGGATGAATTGTGTAACTACGGTTTTTAGTTGCCAGGTTCGCATAAGTATACAAAGGGTCACTTTTTTTGTGTGGAGAGGATAGGTTTTGTCAGTACTTGTTCCGTAGGTGATTATACTTTGATCTTACTTCACACAATGTCTGTAAATATGTAAACTTATTTCTGATTGGCGGATTATTAGTCGACCAATCATGAATAATTAAGATATGTAGAATAAGTTCTTACGCAGTAATGTCGAGAGCCCATGAACTAGAACAACTTATAAAAGAGCAATGTGCACAACTTTCTTTATTAAGAGTCAATTCTAAAAGACCTTAAAATAAATAAAAAATTATCAAAAGGCTTACGACTGTGATCTCGGACGATTTTGTAAAGTCCAATCCGTTTTGCGCCCTCATTTTCACTTACATTCATATATTCGCGAGGAAACTTTTCTACTTTTTCTACTTTTTAGTCTATTTAGAAAACGAGTAAAAAAAAAAAACTTATTGATTTCGACTCAAACGTCATCTACAAGACTAAAAACTAATTAGTCTTCTCCAAGACAAAATTTGTCTTGGCTTTTCTCTGTCTGCAATTACCCAGCGTCTTGATGCAACCTATTGCAAAATACTTGATAACTTCAATTCAACTAAAATTCGTGGTAACCTAAGTTACCACGACCATGGCCACAGGTGTAGCATTTTAACTACCTAGAAAAGCATAGGGTGAATAGATAGCCCTTTACGCTTTGCATGAAATGATTATGGCGAAATTCTCTAGAAGCTCTCAGGGGGCATTTCTTGTCTCTCCACAGGGTGAGGCTATTTGATGTTGCATTTATGTAAATAACTTAAATTTTCCGTTAATACTAAACAAAGTAATTGAAAATTTGGTTGAAAATTTTACTTTCATAGCCATCAGCATTTCAGAAGCACATGCTATTATAAAAGCAGCAAAAAGTATTCATGACGTCAACTAACAAATACTTTTAAATGTTAAAACATGCTACTAGTATTAAAAAAAAACGTTTGTATTATAGTTTTGATATGATTTACAGTTTTAATATGACTTAGCTCTATATTAATTCACTTTAATATTGACACAACACATAAATTTAGACTTGAATACATACAGTATATGGTGCATAACACCATAGTACTCGGAAATGAGCCGCTAGAACTCTGGAAAGAAGTTCCAGCAGGAAGGTCTAAGGAATTCAGCAAAAACTTCGGCTATATCGAGAAACAATTTTCTGTACTTATAGTTTCCCACTATTTAGAGACCCAATCGCCTTTAGTGAACGTTTAAGAAAGGGTGGCAGACAGTAAGGATATGAGTCACTGACTCTATTAAAGAAGGCGGAGAAAAGACCTATCAGCTCAGAGAAAAATTACCCAATCATTGCGATCCACAAGACCAATAAAGACTACAATGTCCCAACAAGGCAGCCATGGAAGAGCTATCAGTAACCGACGAAATAAGAATGAGACGATGGAAGTAGCGGACGTATACACCCTGTATAAACGAGAAATGTCCCCCCCCCCCCAGCATCATGTACAGTGCTGGATATAACCTAGCCTATAAAGAAATGCCAGAAACCCCAAAACACTTGTTCAATCGCTTGAGACAGAATCTATAATTAATTAAAATTCACTGATGAAGTCTCGTCCCATTGCTTAGGATCAGTCAAATTGACAACGCACATCTAAGTCAGTCTAATACTTATAGTCTCATCATCAAGTCCTAACAACCCATAGTTTACGCAACTGCGAACTATCTCCTTCTAAAGCATTAATTTCACCTATAGTATACAAAACCACTTAAGGTATGGCGTTTCTTCTTTTCATTTATAGCTCAACGTCCAATTTCTTTGATATTCTGTAAACAGGTCGTTAGTACCACATTTTATATAAGATGATGACAAACTGGCGAAATTTTGTGGCTAATTGCCATTTCTGAAAAAAAAGCAATCAATTATTAAAGTAATTATTAGACACCAAAATGGATTTATTGGCGAAGTATAAAACCTAATGTTTAGTATAATACATGGAAGCTATTTCAGCAAAAAGAAAACAACTCAATAAAAATCTTTCAAATAAAAATAACCGTTTAATTATTTGAAAACAGGTTAAAGTACTGTTATTACTGAAACTGCAAATATTTAAAACTTAAAGTAAAAAGAAAAAAAAAACAACAAATAGATATCAGGCAAATCACGTTAGCATTGTCTTCCCACGCTACGATTGTCTTTCCCAACTCTCCCATGTTAGCGTTTTATTTTAAACAAGGTTACTCACAAACAATTGACGAAATTTGCCGATCAGACCCAGCTATCTTCCAAGCAACCCTTTTTGTGTCCTTGAGTAACACCGTAAGGTATATAAAACACAGCCTAAACACAAACACAGAAAGCTGGTCATTCAAGAGCCCTTCTCAATTCTTCCAAAGAATCTTGAATTGCGAGTAGGATTTTGTGCTCATACTTAGACCGTTCTGCAGCATATTCTTGAACAGTGGACAACAAGTCCTTGGATCGTTTCTTCACAAACCATCGTATCTAAGAGAAAGATAAAAAAAAGAAGTAAAAAGATAGTTACAAACTAAGGAAAGAAAGAGGCGCAAATGAAAAATTTAGAAAAATCAGAAAATTTTTCAAGGTGTCTCCGGGTCGATCCTTTAAAGATGCTTCAAATTGGTATATGTTCACTCGGCACATCAGTTTATATTTACAGACAGTCCCAAAAGGGTAGGAATAATTAAGCCCCCCCCCCATCAAGAAATGTATATTTTGAAATAACTGTTATATTTTTTGCATATTTCATCTAATTCCTCTGTTTTTGCGGTTTCGACAAATTTGCCCCCCTCCCCAAGCAAAATACATTCCCGAGAATCAAACCTTTTTATATTTTCAGAGGAAGGCGAATAATTGATACTTTGTGTTCTTGACGCAATTACTAATAAGTAGAAACAATTTATGTTACAAATAAGGTCTTTTGGGTGCCCCCTTTTCTAAAACTTAATATCTTCGTTTTCCAACTTTTCGAGAAAATTACAAAAGAGTATATTTTTAATATTTTCAAAAAGGAACAAATAGATAAAAAAACAAAAGACTGGTTTAGAATAAAGCACCAAACATTATGGATCGCACACAAAGGACAAGAATAAGAAATAAAAAGAAGACAAAAGAAGAAAAGAAGAAAAGAAACAAAAAGAAGAAAGGAAGAAAGGAATCGTAAAAGCTAATTAATCGGCGATAACATATTCTCGTACAAGTAAAACACAACATGAATAAAAACGGTGTAAATCTAGTGACAAAAAGCCTAAACTAAAAATATGGCGTTATACGTTGAAAGCATTCTTTCATCAAGGTAATTTTTTTTTATTATTTTGACGGTGGCAATTTTGAAAATCTGAATACTGATGTTTGAAAAGAAAGTAGGAAGGAAGACACCCCTCACCCCCCCCCCCCCCAAAAAAAATACAGAGCTAACAAATATACTTCAATCTATAAAAGTTAAAACGTCAGAAGAATCAATTTCAACTAACATTTAGCTGAGCTACAAATTTATGTTTCGCTAAGAAGACAACGTGTTTTGAGGATAAAGCAATAACATAAGAGTATAAAATCAAGTATTCCTGAGACACTGAACCAAAGGCAAGTTGAATATTCCTTTTTCACGAGATGAATCTTTGTAGTTGTGAAGTATAAACATTATCTTCTACATAATTTTCCATAATTTTAAATAGAACTTTACCCTTAG
>JAQQPU010007778.1:5048-27619 GCA_029168905.1 Artemia sp. Kazakhstan ARC1039
ATTGACAGCTAGGTTAAACTATTAACATAATTTAAATCAGGAAGATACTTTACATAGTCAAGTTTGGTTAATGCCAATGAAATAAAATAGGATGAATATATAATAGTTTAGAAGAAAATTTGGGCTATATATTTGCACATTAGGGGGTGGGGGGTAAAGTATAGCATATATTAAATACGTAACCTAACCTAGCTATGTTCCTCCCCCCCCTAAAACCCATAAACAACAGTTTAAATATCGTAAATTCAATGAGAAACCACGCTTTGTGATCAATTTGGATCGCAAACTCTGAGTTTTTGCTAAGCGATGGACATGGGCTAGATTGGGACCCCATGTGAAAATGAGAAAAAATAGTATTCCACGCTTTGCGATCAATTTAGATAGTAAATAACCGTTTTAGGGGTCTCCATGTCTGCATTCCTTGGACAGTCTATAGCGCTGTGTTAGGTATAATGCACCAGTACCAAAACCTATTAGCTATCTCAGCACGTTGCTGTGGCACGATCGATTTCGTTTTTTTTTTTTTAAAGGTCACTAGATTTTTTTTTCATTTCCGTTCAAATGAGCTTCCTCCTGATAATTTTGAACCACTGGCTCAGCACGTTCATCCCTGAAAAAAAGATAAATCAGTGCTACCTCTGTGGAAATGTGAATTTCCTTGTTTTATAAAGCGGGGGACTGTATGGCTCAAGTGTTCAACAATGGCAGGTTCAATGTGGGGCTTTTGTTTTAATTATAAATACTGTTTAAGTCTTTCAGGCTATTTTCATAATTCCCCAAATTCTTCTCGTAATTAGAAATTAGTGTTCAGTCGAGTTTGAATGAAAATAACTATTTTTAACATAGTGATCCATGGAAAATATTCTTAAAGAGGCATTTTCTTTGAAAACCCATTTTATTTTTTTATTTCGGCTGCTGTGGACTCGGGTTTACTCTTTACTAGGTTACAGCTACTGCAGTGGCCGTGATTACAAATATCTAAAGAAGAAACGTAAATAAAACAAATTTATGAACGTTCAAAATTTGAATGGTATTTGCAATAATTAGAACCTTCCTGTATTTGATAAGTTTTTTGTTATTCAGGTGCTTTCAAATAGGAAAGAGAGGGGAGGTAAACAAAACTGAGGTAACTGATTTAAACGCTCAAATTTTTTTTTTATCAAAATGTTATGTCTTTTGGCAATAAGATTGCTGAAATTTTGGATTGTCAAAGACAATCCGGATTATGAAAAAAATTTCCTTAATAAGCTGCTCTCCGGGTCAAATCCAAGGGAGTTTTGGGCTTTGAACCCACCCCCTCCCCCTCCCTCAATTTTTTTTTATCCAACTCGAAAAAAACATAACAAAAATGTATATAAACAAAATTTCTGGTTCGTAAAAAAGAATATATAAGCCCCCCACCCAAAGAAAAAAACAGGAACAAAATCATGGATATGAACTTGAATTCTCTATAATCAGAAAGTCCAAACTGAGAATCCAAACTGAAAATGAAGAGACAAGGTCATACATGAGAGGAATTAGGCTTTTTTCTCGGATTTTCTTTTTCCGATACGACTATATTTATCTCAAGGGGGTAGGTGATGTTCAGGCAGTCTAGCCATAATGTTGCAGCTTTATGGCATGATTGTGATAAGCAAGATTAAACAAAAATGCTGTTTCATGGTTTCCTACTTAAAAATGTGACAATGTCTCTTGTTAATGGTGACGAATTGAAAGTTTCAAACGGAATAAGGGTCTAAACTGTCAACAAAATTGAACGCAATTTTGTGCAAATATTTACCTTTAACTTAAGATGTGACAGGAAAATTATGAAAAGTACAATATTGATATTTTTTTTCTTTTCTCTGAGCTGGTGGAGAATTCCACTCCTTTGTTTTATTTCCATGTTCGAATTTCCTTGCGTAAGATTTAGCTTTTATGTCTAATTTCAGAGACGGGTCTAGGGGGACAGTGGCTTAATATCATCAAAATCCTTGGGAAAGGGGGACAAATTTGGAGCCAATTTCCCAAAGTGAAAATTACAGTGAAAATTGAAAAATGAGCCTTATAATACCATGATGGTAAACACATACTAAAGAAAATGACCCGTTTCTGTTGATGCTTGAATTATCTAGGCTTATCGTATAGTTTTGACAAGATTTTTGAAGAAACTAAATTTCAAATGGGGGGAGGATTGGGGTCTTGAGGGTAAACCAAGATCTGGGACGAGCAGATACCCCCTGCCCCATGGCAAACTACGCTCCTGTAGGGGGCAAGGGAATAGCCTGCCCCTGGTGCTGGTTTGTAATGGGTGCCGATCGTATGGCACTTAGAGCATAATCCACACAGAACGTGATATGGCTTCAAGCTTTCATACAATGACATTACAGGCATTTGCTTTAACAAAAGCACGCAAAGTTAGGTTTCAATCTACAGGATAAGATTGATTGTATATAATCTAAATAGTACGTGCAGTTAGACCCCGGCGCCGCGCCGGTGGATCTACCGAACACCGCCGATGAGAGGCCCGGTCGACCGCCGCCAAAGTGTCGCAAGTCCGCTGACAGAGGCGACGGCGTTCGGTCGACTTTAAATTAATTTTGCGGCAATTCTTTACTGCGTCAACCGCAAAGTCGGGGCTTTTCCTTCTCGCGTGGTTTAGTATTTCGATTTTCTTGATTAAAAATCAAGCAGGGCTTGCACTATCCCCGAATTTTCGGGTATTTCCACGAAAATCTATGCGTCACCCCGAAAAAAAAATTGGTTCCCTGAAACCCCGAAAATAACGCAATCAGCGTGCCACCCCTAGCGATTTATCACCAGTGACTTTCCCTGCCAAATATTACTTTGCATACCATAATTCTTCACTACTCTCTTGTTCATTAGTTTTCGTCTCTTTTGTTACTTTGCATAAAAACGAGACAGATGCAATATGCAACTGCAAATATTGCAATATATACAGTTCTTCGTATGTTGACAAAAAAAGTATCGTCTTTATGAAATGAGTTTAAATCAATTCGAATGCAGTTTCCTAATCGCTATTTCTTACATCATTCGCAGTCAATAATTTTATTTTCAAGTTGAATAGAATTATAAAATGCATTCACTACTATACAGCTTTAGCCTTCAGTTGGATTTTAAAATTGACAGCCGACAGATTGTTTCTACAGCTGAATTGTAAGTTTGCAAAAAATTTTTCTTTTGCTGTTTTTAGATAAGATTTTCTTAATGTTTAATACTCAATTGTTGAACGCCTGATAGAAAATACAATCTTTTTTCTGAAACATTTTTACCCCCCCCCCCCTCCTCCCCAAAAAAACCTTCTATTGAGACAAAATTTAGCTATAGACTAAGCTATGTACAAGGTTGGGTAATTAAAGACTGAAACGGAAGTTACCCGAAAAATATGATTCATAAATAAATTGTAAATTATTGCCTATAGGGGGGGATAGGGGGCTACCATTTTTGAATGATAATACCTCATTTTTTTTATTGAAAGCAGGGACGCCAAAAAGATAATTATTTTTTCATTTAAAGTGGAGACAACAGAAAATGATATCAAATTCGCTGGGAAACCATTGAAATATTTTGATAGACCCAGGGCCCGGGACTTGTTCATTGTCTTGGGTATTTTGCGATTTCTCATAGGCTACTGGCCTAATTTGGCTTTTGAGTGTGCTCCCTTTTAATTAGATTCTTTGGATCTTATTGAATGCCACGGCGATTCTATGACTCAGTTTTCCAATAATTTGAGGCATATCTGAATAATTAATTTCGATATTTTGTTGTTGTCTTTGTACCCCTTTACTCATACTCTCAATTTTTTTACCCCTTTACCCCTTTACTCCAAAAAAATTTTACCCCTTTACTCATACTCTCAATTTTTTTTTTCAAGGAACACTAAGCTGTTTAAGGTTATTTTGCGTGTTTGTTTGAACCATATAGTGACCTAGTTAATTATTAAGTAAATTATTTTTCTAATGTAAAGCTGAGACGGTATCCTATAAAGGTGGTATCCAGAAGGGGGGGGGGTAGGGAGTTATTACAACTAAATGATAATATCTCGAAATTTTTTATTGAAAGCAGAGATGCCAAAATTTAATGTTTTTTTTTTAATTTAAAGCAGAGGCGACATCCTATCAAGGTGGTATCCAGAGGGGGGGGGGGGGGCAGTGAGCTACCATATTTAAATGATAATGCCTCGATTTTTTTTGAAAGCAGGGATGCCAATAAGTTATTTTTTTTATTTAAAGCAGAGACGGTATCCTATCAAGATTGTATCCAGAGGGGGAGCCATAGGGAGTTATTATATTTAAGTGATAGTACCTTGATTTTTTATTGAAAGCAGGGGTGCCAAACAGTTGAAAAGTTGACAAAAATTAACAAGATTTTCGTGAGTTATACTTGATACAGCCCTTGTATAGTTTTATCGTCCAAAGGGAAAGGGACATATGCATCCAACCTGTTGTTTTCTTATTGGTGAAAAGGGTTTACTCTGAAAACATTCATTCATAAGTACCTGGCAGATTCACACTAAAACGAATTGGTGTGACGAAAGCGATATCGACATCCCCACCTAACGTTGCCCTCGAGTGACAATGGCACCCTTGGTGCAGTGCCCAAGCTACATTAAAAGGTCAGGTCATAATAAAAGCTTTCAATTTGGGAGGTTCAAAGAGGAGTCTTTGACAGTCTTATGACCTCAGGGTACTAGATGTTGCAACGAGCTTACGTATCTACAGTGGTTAAAAAAATTCGATCACCCCACAAATGATTACCAAAAATATGCACAAATGTAACATTTGGAATATTATAACACTTTTATCAAAGCTTTGAAGAAAAGCAAAAAAGGTTAAATACCCCTAACTACGCTTGAAAGCTATTTTAAAAAGAAACTATTTGGAGATTTTCTTGGATATGACCATAGCAGAAGCTTTGAGCCTGGGTGGGGATCAAAGAGGGGTCTTTGAGTATTTTGACCACAGGTGACTTATTGTTGCGACTTTCTTAAATTTGGTAATTTTTATGAGCATTTGGAAATCAAAGCTTTAACTCAATAACTGATACTAAGTGTCCTAACATTTTGCTTGGATTAAAAGTGACGAACTAGAAAGAAAATAACATCTTCCTGGAGCTACTTCATTTTGTATATTATTTCATTTAATTGCATTTAAAACGGATGAGCTTTTCATTTTTTACCTAAGAAAATAGCTGGCACTTCATTTTTCTTCATACCCAATAAACCATTAAGTGTTTTTTGTTTCATTGTAATTGAAGTGTTCTCATGTGAAGTGTTCATCATTTTTTTTTTCAATTTGATAAAATTACTCCTTTTAGATGCAGTTTATAATTTGACTGATATTAGGTATTTATGAGTTTATAATTTGGAATGAATCCCCAAAAGAAAAAATGAATAATATCCAAAAGAGCAGCCAAAAGCAATAAAAAGCAGCAGTTCAGCCTTAGCCTACATGACATATATTCTATAAAGAAGCCAAAAAAACTTTAAAATGCATTTTTTTAAATTGTTATTAAAAACCAGTTTTTAATACAAGAAGGCTTTTTAGGAATCCAAAAGAGCAAAAAACAATCAATATCAAAGTCACCCATTTCAACTGTTTGAAAGGTGACAGAACAGATATAGGCAAAGGGAGTTATGAAAAAATTTAGCTTCTAAGTTCAAAATTATATTCTAGGTTTTTCCCCAGATAACTGGCGAATTTTGTGATACGGTATTTGAAGTTTTGTATGCAGTAATGCTCAATGAAAAAAAAACTTACTAATTTTGATGATTATTTATGCTAAGAATATATATCTAATAGATACTTCAACTACTCGTATTATGCAAGGGTTCTGAAACGCCACAGCCACTTCGTTTCTACCAGACTTCTACTTCTCTTGATGAATAACGAAGAAGACCAGTTTCCACCCAGCGACTTGTGAATTTTTGAACTCATGAATAGGCTCGAATCTGTTGTAAATTTAAGCTGTGATTTGAGAAAGACTGATGAAAACACTAATGTTTGCGGTCAACATTGACCGCACCGGCGGCGCGCAGCCGACATCTTACCGGCGGCACGGCGGCGGCGCCCTTTTTTCGCCCCGCGGCCGCCGGTCTTTCCTCATCGGCGCGGCGCCGGGGTCTATGTGCAGTGTATCACCAATAAAATGTTGTTACGTGAAATCTTCGAGTTTTTCTTGAACCTTATTACATATTACATATTAGGATTTATATAAAAAATATTGATGATAATAAAACAATTAAATAAAAATACAAAAAATAAATATATTCTTTACATAAGTAAAATAACCATAATATGATATCTACAACATGTTTGTTGACCGGGGGGCACCAAATGCTATTCTTGCCCCCGGTACAGACAGTTCTAAACCCATCCCTGTCTAATTTAAGCTGTTTTTAAAATACAAGGTCCTGGAACCTACCTCTCTGAGAAGTCCTAATTGATAACCATGTCAAAACGGAAAGAAATATATACCTGCAATAAGTGAAACTTAAAATAAATAGAAATAAGTATGACTAAATAAAGCCTAAAACGAGCAGAAATTAACAGAGGTGCTCACATAAAGGGGGACAACTTCCCAGTTTATATATATAGTAATTTCTGTTCGTTTTGAATTTGAACTGAATGTCAGTTTTATTTTTGGTACATTATAAGTTCATTATTGGTTTCATTGGTACTTGTTAACTATAAAATTAAAAAAAAACAGGTTTTTCAAACTGAAAGTAAGGAGCAACATTAAAACTTAAAACGAACAGAAATTATTATGCACATGAGGGGGTTCACCCCATAGTCAATACCTCGCTCTTTACGCTAAAGTTTGAATGTTCTTCCAATTTTTTATGAATGACCCTTGAATCAAAAAGGCCGTTTAACTGAAATAGATAGCTCTTTTCAGAGTACTAAAAAAAACAATTTGCGTAAAAAGCTAGGTATTGACTTGGGGGCGAACCCCTTCATATACGCAATAATTTCTGTTCGTTTTAATGTTAATGTCGCTCCTTACTTTCAATTGAAAAAGTTTACTTTTTATTCAATTTCTGATCGTTTTTTAATAATGCTGGGAAATCCGTCACCTCCTTCATAGAAATGTCCCTTTCTCCATGAAAACATCCTCCATGGAGAGATCCTCCCACTTAACCCTCTCCTCCTACCCCCCACCCCCACCAGAAAAAAATCCCTCCTGAAAATACCTGTATATTCCCCAATAACCAATACTATATGCAAATGACCATAATGTATAATGAAAAAGTTCACAAGTTGCAGCCCTTCCCCCGGGGATTGTGGGGGAGTAAGTCATCCTCAAAGACATATTTATTAGATTTTTGACTATGCTGAACAAAATGGCTGTCTCAAAATTTTGATCGGGTAACTTGGGGAAAACATGAGCCTGGGAAGCGGCCTAGTTGCCCTCAAATTTTTTTCGTCACTTTAAAAGTGTACTATAACTTTTAATTTCCGTTCGAATAAGCCCTCTCACGATATTCTAGGACCAGTGTATTGATACGACCACCCTTGGGAAGAAAAAAAAAAACAAAAAAAAACAACAAATAAACACGCATCCGCGATCTTTCTTTGGCAAAAATACAAAATTCCGTAATTTTGCAGATAGGAGCTTGAAACCTCTACAGAAGAGTTTTCTGATACGCTGAATCTGATGGTTTGATTTTCATCTAGATTCTATCATTTTTAGGGGGTGTTTCCTCCTTTTTCGGAAATAAGGGAAATTTTTTCAGGTTCGTAACTTTTGATAGGTAAGACGAAACTTGATGAAACTTATATATTTGAAATCAGCATAAAAATCCGATTCTTTTGATGCATCTATTGGTATCAAAATTCCGTTTTTAGAGTTTCGGTTACTATTGAGCCGGGTCGCTCCTTACTTACAGTTCGTTACCACGAACTGCTACATTCAGGACACACTCAAGAATTTTTATCTTCAAGATCTGACAAAAACCGGTTCAGCTATATGTATTTGGAGACAATTAGCTTAGGATCAGTAGAAAAACTACGCTATAGGTATATTTGAATTAATTATTTAATATATAGAATAGGTATTTTGGTTAGATTAGGTTAGGTATTTAATGTAATGCGTTCTGGGCGGCCTGCTTTCCTTAATTTACTGCTGTAATTTCCATAATTTTGTTAATAAAGTATTGCATTTTCATCATATTTTGGCATAATTCATTAGGATTAACCTAACTTCACTTCTTGGGCGTGTTTTGAATAATTAACAAGTACCGTTTCACTTTTTATCAAAAAATTATTCTGTTGATAAGGGGGACTTTTCCTTCCTCAACCGTCAAAGTTTATGCTAAACTTTGACGTTTTGCCACAATTTTTTCCGTCAAAGTTTATGCTAAACTTTGACGTTTTGCCACAATATTTTAAGAAAGACTGCTCAAACACAAGGGCAGTTGAATTAGCAGTATTTTTAAAGAACTCCAAAAATTTATTTTAAAAAGCAAGGGTTGTGTAAGGGGTTGCCCACCTCATATGCGGAATAATTTCTGAATAGACTAGAACAAACTAAAAAATAAAGTCAATTTCATGCCGCGGAACCCCCTTTGAAAGGTAGCTGCAACAACTGACTTTAACTTTGGTAGGGGTGAATCCTTTTTACCATGAGTTCTTTTCTTGTATTTCCAATCTCTGAAATCCTTCAATTCTATTGCAGAAACTCCCTTCCTGAAGTTTGCAACACACTCAACAAAGTCAGGTAAGTCATAGTTTTTCCTCTTTTTTCTCATTTTCGTTTCAATGTTGCCTTGTATGCCGTCTGCTGCATTGTGAGTGTGTCCTTTTGTCAGATACTTTAACGTTATCCTCTTCGGTCCTTCTTCTCTGTTGACTATCATCACAAATGCCTGCGGGGTGGACAACACCCCAGAGCCCGGAGACAATGCGGCTGTCCTCTGCCAAAACCAAGTATCTACATTTTTCAAGTACCCAGTTCTTTTCAAGCACCATATAAAGCACCCAGTTCTTATTCTGACTGGAACAATTGTCCATCCAGAATATGAATTCCTGGACATCCCTCTGCTGTAACTACAGTATAAATAGAATCCACTATGTTTTCTGCACCCCTGCCCCTCAAAACTTCGTGCTACATCACACAAAAAGAACGGTATTTTCCTATAGACGCTGCATCATACTGGTCGACACGGGCAAATTTTCATATAAGGCAACAACACGACTAAGGAATATTGCTTCTTTGTTCCCTGGCAAGTCGGGTAACAGAATCACTTTTTGCAAGTCAACTGCGAATACATATATTCCAGTTTACCCACTTTTAGTTGCGTCACGTTGATAGGCATGTGTAGCCTTCCTTGCCTGTTCAATGTGTTCTTGCCAGTGTCGCCTGGAAACATCAACATCGTGAATCTTATTTGCAGAAGCAGAAAAAGGTTCAAACTCTCCATTAACACCTTCATCGCTGCTGTTTTCTTTGCTGCTATCATCGTTCTCCATAAGATTGTACTTTTTACACTCAGGACAAACATCACATGCTGACATCTTTAGCGAAATGTTCATTTCTTTCAACTGACGTCTGTAAGTCTCGTGCGACGCAATTGGTACTGGATTCTTAGTAACAAAGTCCTGATGCATCAGATCAACCGTCAAAGAAGATGGCAGATATCTGATGTTTGGTGCATTTTTGCGACGGTAATGTGGCGTAGAGGGTCCAAAAAAAATGACATGATTTTTCACATTATCAACTACTTCTGGTGGTAGCTTGTTGTGAGGACTCTGCCTACCCCTGAAATCCATTATACACTCGCCAACTAGCCCAGTTTTCATCTTCTTGCTAAATTCAGCTAGGTAAGAATCCGATTTAAACCCAAAAGTTTTCATGAACAGTTTCTTGCAAACCTCCATCTTTACTACCACAGTGTTATCTTTCTTCGGAAGGTAGTAGTGTCTAGTTTCATTTTTTCGGTAGACTTTAACCGATTGAGGGTCACTTTCTACCGGCCGTCTTCTTATGCACTCCAGCCTAACACAGCCGGCCAGAAATTTGGTTCTTGATGCATAGCTTTCTTTCCAAAAACTTTCCCAGATTTCTTTTCTGGTCCCAATGTCAAGCTCCTTACATTTCTTTTCACATGTAATATCACAGTAGTTTTCAATAAAAGGATGCTTGCGCTTAGCATTTTCTTTTTTTGCCTCTTCACTTCTGTTTCTTTTTCTTCTAGGGTGCTCCGTATTCACATTTTCTTGTTGTTCAGTATCGCTTATTTCATGATTTATTTTACCATTTACTGACACAATTCTTGCTTCCGTATTTCTTTGTTCTCGTATGTCTTGACTGTTTCCTTGCAGCTGATCTCTACCATTACAATTAACAGCTCTGTTTTCCTCAAAACTACTGTGTTCCTCAAAACTTCACTGTCACTGATCTGTTTATTAGCTACAAGTGTTTCAATCACTGTACTGCAAGGCATGTCAAATGGCACAAATGTCTCTAGTTCAAAGACATCATCAGTTAATAATGGTTGCAATTCATGAAACACTAGAGGTTCAGACTCATTAACAGAAGGGTCTTTGTCAATCTGGGTATCTTTGTAAGCTGTCATCTGCTCAGCTGCGCTTCTTGCAGCAGTAGGTTGTCCAACGACTGCACCACTGCCTGCATTTGCTTGGCCAAACCTGAAATAGGAAATACATAATTTGTCTTTTCCCTTTTCTAATGCAGATTTTTTTTTGTACTGGATTCTTAATTTTTTGCGAAAATTCCTAAAGGCTTTAGTGAGTCAGCACCTCCAATTGTAAAAACTCAACATCATTGTTTTCTTGAGTTCTTATCCTTTTTGAAACTGCCAAATAACTTTGCCGACAGGATTCAATCCTTTGCGGCTTGGGATACAAATGTTGCGCAGGAGGGCAAATATTGTCACATATGGCGAGATTTATCAGAAATTCTCCAGCTAATGAAAAGAGTAAGACCTGACTGGAGCATAATACAGATGGAATATAAGATGATTTCAGCTTAGCGAAACAGCAAGCCCGACTCGCTGAAACAAAAAAAAAACGGAAATAATCTTTGAGTAATCCACAAAGTTTAAACAAACAAACCAAATCTGGAGATGGAATGTGGAACTTGTTTATTTTGTAGGATTAACTTAGGAGGGACAAAGTAGTTTTTACGGCTTAGGGATGAGATTACAGTACCCACGACCCCACGAAATACCCAAGACCAAAAGTCTTGGTAACACTCCTCTTCCTATATCTGAGCTGATGCAAGTTAGCACAATCTTTTTACCAAGTTCTGGTCTACTACAGGAGGGCTACGGTAGTTCAATGTGCTTCACAGGTTCAATATCTTGAAATATCTCAAGAAATACTGAATGGAAGAAAGCCATTTGGGTCTAGAATTGTAGAGTAGATAATGATCTATAAGCCTGGTCCTCTACTTGCAGTCAGTATTTCATTCTAACAGAGACTACATAAATTGGACCTGTGAATATTGTAGCCCCCCTGTAAGTCAGGTTCAGACAAACACAAGGTAAAATTCTACTTTAGTTACTTTTGGCTATCTTGGAAAGGGGTTAGGTTAGAAAAATGAAACTTACAAGGATGGGTCTACAGGCTAATGTATGTCCCGGGAAGATATCACCCCTTCTGCCTCTAGAGGATCCTGACCTTTCATGACCTTTAAAAATCTGTGTGTTATAAAAGTGAAACCTTTCAAAATAGATCTTCTGGTTAAATGAAGTACAACAAAATTATTTTTAGGTTCACAACTTTGCTCAATCCCATTTTATAAGGTTTTAAAAATATGCCACTACATTACCTAAAATTTTGAAAAAACCATTGATATGGCTTAAAATTCCACTGAAATAACAGGAATTACATTTTCAGAATTAAAGCCAGAGAAAAAGAAACTGACAACTGAAAATTAAGGTAAATATTGTTCTGTCAAAAATTCAATTGATATAGACCTTTCATGTAGGCAAATTTCAGAACCCTCTAAAGGGAGAAAAAGTGAAGGTAGGTACTTCAAAATACCTTCGCGGGAAATACTTTAGCCTGTAGACCCATCTCTGAAAGTTCCATTTTCCTAACCTAACCCCTTTCCATGAAAGCCAAAAGTAGCTAAAGTATAATTTTACCCAGACACAAAAATGCAACTTCTACTTACTCTGCATTTCTGTTTTCAGCTCTTTGCTTTGCTATTTGCACCGCGAGTCTTGCAAGTAATTCTCCTCTACTATTAGTGAAACCCTTCATTATTCTTCAGACTTCGTAACTGTTCTTTCCAAAAATTAAAGAGAAGAAAGTGACAATCATGATGAGATTTTGCTGTTGATTCGGGAAATCCGTAGATGCTTGGTTTCGTCTGCTCGGTTTTTGCCGCAGATACTAGGTTTTGTCACCCATTTTCCTGCTGGATGTAGATACTAGGTTTTAAAATTCTAGTATGTGCATACTAGGTTTTGGCTGTGGAAAACCGGTAAAATACGTTTCTATCAATGTAGATACTAAGTGGTATCTCAGCAACTATAGCAGTTAGAAAAATTCTGACTTCACCACTGGATTTGCCGTGTTAAGATTAGGGGAGATCCATCCTTAACTCAAAATCGATTTTTTGTGGATGCTTGGTTTTGGCAGAGGACAGCCGATTTATGCTAGTTGAGAATATTTCGATTTTATTTGGCCAGACGAGGGCGTGTTGCCGTACAAGGACGCAAATGTATTTGGCGAAATCGTTAGGATATGCTAACTTCCTCTAATTTTTTTTCCGCTGGTGTTGAAAAGTATAAGAGGGATTAACACTTTTAGATCAAAAACTTTGAAAGAAATAGGCAAATAAAATACTTTTAATTACCAACTAACTATTTGTTGTAATCTAACATGCTTTCTGTTAAGTCCCCGTTACACTTTATAACAAAGAGATCATGGTTCGAGAATGCCATCGTTTCGTACCTTCACAAGATTTGTATATTTGATTGAGTTTTGGCCATTGGCTGCAGGTCTAATTTTTACAGAATGATCAGAATAAATTGTATTAAACGTCTGAAAAACTTCCTCTCTCTCTCTCTCTCTCCCTCTCTGTCATTATATTTGTTGGAAAATACATCTCTTGTTTATAGCAGTGGCAACCTTTCTCAAACTTGGAAAAATTACTATTTGTTTTGTTTTTAATGCTGCTCTTTAGTTTTGAATAAAAACACATTCTTTTTTTTATTATTCAGCTGAGAACCACACAAGCCTGTCTCAATTTCCAGAACATATTTATGAGAACAGGAAAGGGGAAATATCTGCCAAAGGAATTTTCTTGGCAAAATGAATCCACACAATACCGTGAAACTGAATTTCGTTACGCCAATTTTCGGTCGGAATTTTACCGCCTAAAACTTCCGACCGACCAGAGAGACCTCTCCTGTCCCACTATAGAAGTGATTAATGAATGCAGAATGTCCAACATCAGACCTGAATAGGTGATGATAGCTCAGGTATCATGAATTTTTCAAGCGTTAACAGGTAAGCATTGTAGATGCTCTTGATACCCTTCTTTCAGGTTGAAGAATGGTTTTTATGCCAGTTAATGGATAGTGTAATATTTAGGTGGTCTTGAGCTTCTTCTTTATCGGTGTAAACTTGAAGATCCGCCGTAAATCGTGGTGACTCGACTTACATGTGGTGACTTTAAACCTCCTCTTCTTTGTGGTAGAACAGTAGGGACAAGGGTAAATGTTACATCAGGTAGTGAAACATTTTGGAAGGAAAAGGGGATCTTCTGGGATAGTTTCCTAAAGACTGTTTTAGTATTTGAGTATTTAATGTTAGCCTTTAATGCTTTGGTAAATTTGCCGTGGTAAATTTAACTTCAAAATTGATAAAAAAAATTTGGTAAATTTAAACTTCAAAATTTGCCGTGAATAAAATTGCCTCCAATTTCAGCTGATGACTCTGCTGTTTCTTTTTTTTAGTCGTATGGCTGGTCGTCCCTCCTGTGGCAGCAGTGTCGATGTAGTGTTTTAGGTACTTGCTCTGTAATTCCAGTATTGTAATTTAAGTATTGTGTTTTGTATGTTCACGCTCTTTTCTTTCTTTGTGCTATATTGTATATCCGTCTTTTTACTTTTTTGTAGTAATGAGGTAGAAAATGAAGAATAATAAGTCAATAATGTTTGCTAACAATAAAGGTGCCTCCACTTTTAGGAATATTTAAAGTTCTGTTGTTATTTATTTCACAATTTGCCATAAATTTTGGTGACTTCATTTCCAAAAGATGATTTTAAAGCTCTGCTGCTTTATGATGGAACTTGTTTCCTAGAATATGTAGAATATGTTTCTGGAATATGTAGAATATGTTTCTGGAATATGTAGGACTATGTTTTCTCGGAGCGCAGGATGATCTCCAAGGATAGTTTCAAAGGGAAGAACCAGAATACAATCTCAAAGGATAACAAATCTCCAAGCATAAAGAGAAAAAGATAAAGGAAAAAGAATAACTTTTTTTTTATTGTTGGATATTAGATAAGTCGTTCAGAGTTGTATGGGAATCTATCGTTGCCTTTCGCCAGCCGGAAAAACTTAGGATGTAGCGTGCAAGTGGGATAACAAAGCATCATTTGCAAAGGATCATATGACCTATGACGATGTAATCTGTGAACATGTGGCCTATGATATTTTATCATTTGTGTACCCTGAAGGAGACAACACTCATCATTTTTGTTTAGGCTAAAGTCCGAAACCCCGTTTTAGACGCAAGATTTTTTTTTCTTTTTTTTGGGGGGGGGGGGCTGTATTAGTGTCTCAGCCAAGATAAAGTAACCAACTTGATTATTCATCGTATAAAATCCACCGAATAATGTAAAGAAGAAGATACTTCATCAGCGTCAATTAAAAAAATATAGGGGGTGGGGCCAAAATGTATTTTTTAATGTGTAGGAGGGGGCAAATTTGTCATTTTTCAACTTTTCAATAAACAATCCAAAAAAATTATTTTCAATGAAAACCAAAATAGGCAGTTTTCAAAGTCCAGCTGGTGGGGGGGGGGGTTACAATATATATGGTAAAGCCTTCTAGTCCCTCCTCAATTAACGACACTGTACTTCTCACCATGGGGATGACTATTGTGATAGTTTGTTTTTTAACCTCAAGCTTCCTTGAGGAGTCGTTTTATCTGAGTGGTTGGCATGCAAGACTGTTCTTAAAGGGATTCGAGTCTGGGTATCTTTGATTATTTGGTTTGGAACGAGTGCCAATAGAGTGACTATGTAAGATTAACTATAGTTTTCCCAGTTCCAAATGGGTGCCTGGAGAAAACCGAAGAAGATAAATAGGAAGAATATGTAAAAATACAGGATAGATAGTCCTCAGCCCCCCATTGCACTTCCTGGCTGAAGGGCTAAGAAATAGCTATTAGCATCGTAGGGCTGTAAAATCCAGTGTCGTATCTTTTACCTTTACTTTAAGCTCACTTGAAATTTATTGAAGGGGTAACTACGACTGTGACTTTGTCTTCTTAGTATCTAACCAGTTTCTTGTATCAAACCAGTTTTTATTAGTATCAAACCAGTTTCTATTAGTATCAAACCAGAGCTTGCAAGATTGTTTTCAACCAGTGGATTTCTAAAGCGTGACTTTTTTGTAACAACAACAATTTTCCAAAATTAGTCGTCCCCCTAAATTACTTTAGTTTTTTATGAATATGTTTTTTTCGAATATAATTGCTCCTTTTCTGCTTGAATGCACATCAAGTATTTTTTTTTTTGTTCTTGCAAGCTCACTCAGCTAAAAATAACTGCTAAAACTTTAGATTTCACAACCTATTCCAAAGCATGCAAAAATCCTTTGACGAATCTTTAATAAAGATTTGCTTTTTATTTTCATTCTTATTTGACTAATTCTGGAACAAAAAGTTCCTTTGAATTGAAACAATCAAAGCTGTTGAATAGAAAAAAGACCCTGGGAAAGAGAAAGAATAATATCTTGAATAAAATACTTTGCAAATAGTCACGGCTGATCAGGCATGGTTGCAAAACCTCGCCTCTGAGGGCGTCCTTCAAGAGGGGGAACAAATCTGAAAAAAATACAAACGAAGCAATTATGGAAGAAGTATAGAATAATTCATGTAAAATTAGAAAAATCCTGGAATTTGTGGGGAGGGTGTTGCAGCCGACCCAGGGAGCCTCATGACCCGAGTAACCTGAAATCCTAGATTTTAATGAATTTTGGAGCACTTCTTATTCAAAATATCAAATAATTTTTTATTATTCTCCCATTAGAATTTTTACTTATTATTTGATCCTAGAAAAATTCCTGGATACATGCCTGATTATGACTATAGTCATAATCAGGCATGCATCCAGCGTTGTAATCCAGCAAGTATCCAGCGCTATAGCTATGAAAACAACGCTATTGCGTTGTTTAAAAAAAAAAAAAAAACGGATACCAAACTACCGTTTGTCACTATCAAAGTGACAATTTATTATGTGGTTTTGTACTTACTATCTCGACAAACAAAAAGGGTCTTTTGCTCAGACCTCTTAGATTTTGTAAAGTACAATTTTTGTATGTAGTTGTGTTGTAGTTTCCCAGAAAATTACCTTTATTGGCATTATCACTAGAAGAAATGGTACTTGTCTATTATATAAAACCCACTCGAGAAGTGAATTTTTGTGACAATAAAATGTGATGAAAATAGAATAATTTATGGTACTTGGGCATTATATGGGCCTTTCTAAAAAGTCAAGTTTGGTTAATGCTAATGAAATAAAATAAAATAGGATGAATATATAATAGTTTATACACAAATCTGGGCTATATATTTGCACATTAGGGGGGCGGGGTGGGGTAAAGCATAGCATATATTAAATACGTAACCTAACCTAGCTACCTCCCCCCCTAAACCCCAAAAACCAACAGTTTAAATATCGTATACGCAATGAAAACCACGCTATGCATTACATTACTCTATAGCAGTCTTTTTAATTAACCCGTCAAAAACGGGTTTTTCGTGACTAGCTGGCTTGTAAAGGCCCATATAGTGCCCAAGTACCTAATTTATTAACGAAATTGTGAAGATCGTTTGTGAATTATTAAATTGGGAGCTTCGGCGTCGACTGACCGTCTCAAAGAAAAAGAAAAGTTCATTATTAAGGCTATTCCTGACCTAGTTCATTTTAGCCCAAGGGCGGATGCAGGATTTTTTTTTAAGGGGAGGGCAAAATAGGTTGATCCGATAAACTTGCATTAGAAGCAAGTTTAATTAACACAAGCTTGCGTTAGTTAAGTAAATTACACCACTTTAGGGGGGTGGGTGCCCCCTGACCCCTGGATCCGCCACTGTTTTACTACTACTACTTCTAACAACTCACCGCAGCACCAAGCCGCCTGAGGCCAACACAGCTACGCATGATCCTCCTCCACCCCAATCTATTCAAAGCCTCCCTTTTTACACCCGCCCACGAAGATCCCATTTCCTTTAAATATTTCTTTATGACGTCCTCCCACCCCAGGCGGGGACACCTGTTAGTTTGCTTTGACTAGTGATAGTATAGAATATAGTGTCTCGCCATGGATGTTCAAGAATCATTTCAAATTGTTGGAAGGGCTACAACACAACTGAGCTGTAACAAGCAGGTTTCACTCATTTGAATGTGAACCACAAAAATAATTTTGTCGACCCAGAAACGGGCGCCTCTACCCAAAAAATTAGAGAGAATGTCTGGTTCCGCAAAGGGGAGGAATAAACGACACCGAGGTATATCCCACCATCATTTACATTCATGCTTAGTAAAGTATATGTGGCGGGCGGCAGTAAAGGCAGAAGGCCGAGTTCATTTTAACGCGATTCTTGAGGACATTTCTGCGTTGTGGGAGCATATTTCCAAGCTGTCGTTTTCACAATTTTGCTAATAAAGTATTCTATTTTCATCATATTTTTTTTTCATTAATTTAAATAGGTTTGGTTAGGTTAAAATATGTTTCTTTAGGTTACGTATTTAATATATGCTATGCTTTACCCCCACCCCACCCCTAATGTGCAAATATATAGCCCAAATTTGTTTCTAAACTATTATATTGTCATCATATAATAATAATAATAAGATAAGATTTATTGCTGAAAAACAGCTATCACAAACCCAAAAGGGCCGAATTCGCACTTTAGCTTAAAATAAAACGAAAAAAGAACAACAAACAAGCAACAGAAAATTATAAAAGGGTTAATGTCAAATACGTAAAAATGTTAAAAACAAATTAAACTCTTAAAATTAGAAGGTCAAGGTCAATGTCAAGTCAGCAAAAATGCCAAAACATGAAAAGTCGTAAAATTAACAAGGGGATAAAAAATTAAAACAAAAACATAAGTTAGTTGGTGACTAAAAACATAAATAAAAAAAAAGCTTTATTTAATTAGCATTCACCAAACTTCACTTCTCAAGTGTGTTTTATATAATAGACAAGTATAGAAAAAAATAAAGAAAAAAACCCTCTTCCCCCTTACATTCTACATTTTGCCCCTCCTCCCTACATTCGGTGAATTGACAACGCTGAATACAGTACGTTAATAAATAAATCTTCAAAATAATTACCAGACCATTGAACTTTCTTGGACGGAGTTGACACCCCCTGAATTAATTTATCCTTAATTCACATATCCAAACGCAGCCCCTCACAGGGTATATTAGTCACGGCTCTAGAACAAAAGAGTACTAGATTATAATCAGATCATTGTCAACTTGAAAAGAAACCGTAAATAGACGTTTAGCACAAAATTTAGCAGTTTTCCGTGATTTAATGACATACAGGGGTTGACAGTTATTAACCTGATAACTGGCGATTACTGAAGGGAAGACCACCCATGATAACTTAGAATACTTGTATTGGCATCATAAGAATTGCCTTTTCGTAGACAGTTACAGGTTTTTCTTATGTATCTGATTAAGATCATTTCCTGAAGATAGAAGCTCGCTGTGAAACAGGTGAGAGAAGTAGTGGCATCTCGAGATAAGAAGGGGGTAGCAACACACAATGGTTGAGCGAACTGCCCATCTAAGAAGGAAAGGCACCCACAAGAATACTTTCATTTGAAAGATTTCTTGCCACACTCGTCAGATAAGTGCTTTATTTAAATATTTTCTATTCGAAAAAACTATCAATTATCTATACTGTCTTCTATATCTCTCAGGTCAATATAATAACGAGGGGCTGCTGGCCCTCATAAAGTACATACACCAGGTGCCGCGTTGCATGCGTGACGAAAGCGTGCCAACCGTTATGCAACTGTGTCAAGCGTTGCGGGGACGGTTCGGGCGTGTTTTATTGGGATGTAGGCTATTATATTTATTTATAAATAAAATAATATAAAAACTTAGGAAAGATAAGTAAAACATTATATCAAAACAGTGAAAAAAGGATTTTCTAAATAAAAAGCTTTTAATTAATACCGTATTTTTTCTCATCCTTAATTATAATAGTTAAGAGTTATTTACGTATCTTTATTTCACTTAATTTATGCGTTAATACATTACCTTTCAAACAGCAGCTCGGGCATCGTTAAATGAATACATGCTACCAAAAAAGGTGATTCGTTGCAAAAGAATTTCAATCATAATTCCATAGAGAATTATCGTTATCATCACCAACATAATCTTCAAGTGTCTATGGAGTACGAGTTTAGTTGTAAAAATACGAGATTTCTGCTATTTTGGTTGAATTAGCATTTGCTCCTTCTTCTACTCATCCTGCATGGTCCTCTCCTCTTTTTGTCATTTCTTCTTCCACCTTTCCCTTACTTTTCTCCTGATTTCGCAATCGCCTCTCCTCTCATTTATTTGAAATTTATTTTTTCTTTTTTCTTTTTTTTTTAAGAAAGTTTTATTTCAATCCTTTCCCTCGCCCGATGAAAATTCCCCCTTCACCTCTACTAAAGTTTATTTCCCTCTACTAAAAGGTAGAAGAGTGTTCCTCTCCCTTTTCACGGTTCCATTTCCTAACCAGTTTCAGGTTTATAACATAAAAAAATTCAATTTTTTCCAAAATAAACACTTGTATCCACAAACTGGAAAAAAGTGCTCAGATGTATTTGACCGTTTAGTAAAGGATTTTTTCGGTTTGTCTCCAAAAAAAGAATTGTTCCTTGGTGAACACGGGAATATCCCACAAAGCATTTCCAAATTAGTTTCATTTAGTTATTTTATTTTACATGACACATCCAGTTCTTTACTGTAATTTTTCATATGACTGAATAGCCTTCAGTGCAGTGATTACTATTGCCACAATACTTATATTCTTATTGGTTTACGCTACCATTCCTCTATTTCTCCGAAAACCCTGTCCTGTTTTTATTCATGCCGACATGGCCGTATCCAGGGGGGTGGGGCTCAATATTTCAACCCCCCCCCCCCCCCATAGAAAAAACAATAAAAAAAATATGCCTAACTCGTAAAAACCTAACAAACATACAATACACACATGTTGATGTGTTCTTAAAGTTTTTTTTGTAAACCCCCTCCTAAAAAACTAAAACCCCGAACAAAAATTCTGGATACACCCTTGCATGCTGGTCACTCTATGGATAGAAATATTGACATAAAAATCGATAAAATTCAGAGTAGATAAAAGATCAGATTAGATAAAAGACTTGAATTAAAACTGATATTATTAATTTTATGATTTTAAAATTGGTTTTCCACGCCTGATGTAAAAATTAGTGTTCCTCTTTGTTAGTTTTGTTACAACGATCTTTTAGAAACGGTTTCTTAATGTCTGAAAGAAATACACAAAGATAATACGAAAAAAAATTTAATAAAATCCCAGTAATAAAAGTGACGAAAAAAAAAAACAGAGAGAAAACATAATAGTAAAATACACCACATTCATGCTAGCAAAGAAGAATCCAGTAAGGGAAAAAACTGGCTCCTTTATTGACATCTCTATTATTGATGAATATAATAGTAGTCAAGGCCGTATCTAGGAGGGTTAGGGGTTTGAATCCCCCCCCCCAAAAAAAAATTGTGTGTCCGACTCTTAAAAAACGTAACTAAAATGAATATAAGCAAATTTTTAATGCGTTTTTTAAAGTTTTTTTGTAAGCCCGCCCCCCGAAAAAAATTCTTTTGTAAACTCCCCACCCCCCAAAAAATACTGGGCACTGTCCTGATAGTAGTACTACTTCCATTACTAGTCACTCCTTGTAGCACTAAGTCGTCTGAAGCCAGCACAGCAGCGCACGTTCGTCCTGCGTTGTGCACACTTAATGGTGCTGCTAGTAATTTAAAGAAAGGCTGAATGTATACACCCACAGACCCAGGGGTTCGGATCTAGAGCAAAATCTTGGAGACCCCTCTATGCAGATATGGATAAGGCCTGAGGACCCAATAAATGTTTCAGATATTTGGAATAGGCATGGATAAAACCAGGGGTGAATCTTCAGCATTTTTATGGGGGGGGCAAAAGGGGACCATATCTGGATAGTCAAAGGGCATGGTATATATAATATTTTTCTCTCCACATTATTGGGGGGGGGCAACTGCCCCCCTTGCCACCCCCAAACGACGCCCCTGGATAAAACTATAAACATTTGAGAACACAAACACAAAACTATAAAAGTTTGCAATCATCAAACTCTTATATGGAAATCAATCGTGATATCCCTCAAATAAAGAATTTTATGAAAAATATAAATAGTCTTGTCCAGAAGACAGAAGTAATCCAATCTGTCTGAAATGTTGGAAGATGATGTTGGAGGATTAAACCTCTAAAAATTAATAAAGAAAAAAAAACGACCATTAACGGTAAGATAAAAAAGCTTTTTTTATAAATCACTGGGGATGGCAACCCTGGATATCTATAAGCATTTTTAATCAGAAGTTGTTCATACTTATTGAATTGATTAGATATTTTGTTTTCAGATTTTGTGTATTAGCATTTCTGGAAAAAAGGCGAACAAAACATTCGAAAAATATGTTTTCGCTGAAGACGCTAATTAAAAAAAACATTCGTATGTCCCATTTCAAGGTTTAAAGTATATAAATTATACTAAAAGAATGCATATTGGGTTAAGTTTAATCAGAGGAACTTTCTGTAAACTGTAATATAGGTGTAATCTTCCATCTAAACAGAACATATCTTTGAAAAAAGTTTATATAGATTGTTATAAGATTACTATATTCTTATCTCCCAATCTGCATCTCCCAAGCAAACAAGTGCTTGTAAAAATCTAAATGAGAAAATAAACAGCACTTATAGGAACATTAAGCAATACGCGAACTTCGGCCAACCATCTAGGGCTAAACGGAAAGCAGGTCGTCCCCGGCTGGGGTGGGAGGACGTCATAAAGAAAGATTTAAAGGAAATGGGAACTTCGTGGGCGGGTGTAAAAAGGGAGGCTTTGAATAGATTGGGGTGGAGGAGGAGCGTGCGTAGCTGTGTTGGCCTCAGGCGGCTTGGTGCTGCGATGAGTTGTTAGTAGTTAGTAGTAGTAGTATGAAGGACACGAGTAAATTTTGTAAGAGCAAATCAATGCAAATAAATTGAGCCTTTTTCCCGTTTTCTACAAGCCCAAATTTTGGATCTTACCTGACTTGGATCTTACCTGACTTGGATCTTACCTGA
>JAQQPU010007778.1:27629-37761 GCA_029168905.1 Artemia sp. Kazakhstan ARC1039
TTGGATCTTACCTGACTTGGATCTTACCTGACTTGGATCTTACCTGACTTATCCTGACTTTGCACACATAGAGAAATCGGCATTAAAAGTTGACATTTCTTTTGATCAGGAAATTATTGATTACTCACAGACAAGTAAACTTCGCTCTGCCAGCGTTGTCATATCTTTGAAAAAAGTTTATATAGATTGTTATAAGATTACTATATTCTTACATTTATAGTAATCTTTTAGTTTATGTGTAACACAATTCTTGCATAAAATAATTTTATAACATAATTATAAGTTGACATTGTTAATGCTAATTATTATGCATAGTCGATGCATAATAACTACAATTTATTTATAATGTATTATAATTTAATTTTTGAATGTAATATATGTCATAATATATAGTTTTATGACATGATATAATATGATATATAGATTTATAATATAATATAATTTTACAAATGTATGGAAGGAATAGTTCCTCATGGGCCATTCATGGCGCTTTGGGCATCCATAGGTGTTTCGTGGGAACACGAAAATCTTTTGTCTGTCGGCTCCACGGCAGCTGAGATTGCCAAATAGAGATCAGTTCAATTGCCAACACGGGTATAATATTTATAAACTATGCGATACGATTTTATGCGAATTTCTTTATTAGTCTTATTTTGCATTCTCTATAAGTATCATAGTGTACTAGTTTGCATATGACTTAAAAGCTTTAAGTACAACTATTATTATTCTTAGAATTCTAATCCAAAGTAATCCAGAATTGTTCGTCACTAAATGAAAACTTCACTTGGTAGTTAGTTATGATTTACAGAAAGTTGAGCTAATTAAACTTAACACGAGATATTTTTTCGGATATTTTGTTCGCCTTCCTTCCAAAAATGCTAATACACAAAATTTGAAAACAAAACCTCTTATTAATTCAATAAATATGAACAACTTCTGATTAAAGATGCTAATAGAAATCCAGGGTTGCCATCTCAAGTGATTTACAAAAAAAAGCTTTGTTATCTTACCTTTAAACATAGATGCTCGTTTTTTTTTAACCAAAAAATTTCCATTTAAAATTAATTTAAAATAAATAAATAAAAATATTAAAATAAATAAAATAAATAATATTTTATTTTAAATTTTCAAATAAATAAATTTATTTTGCATTTAAAAGAAATAATTTAATACCTTAGGAGAGCCCACTGCCTTTCCAAACTGCCGTTAGAAAAGTTGTATAGTTTTTAAGTCAAATGGAAACAGAACATTTTTTTTCTTCTTTAAGGTTTTCCAATAAATTGTTACCAAGGTTGTGAAAACAATCAATGAATCATTAGATTGATCATTACATTCAAAAACAATTCAACCTATTGAAGTCCCAAAAGTGTGTCATAAATTGAAATAAGCAAAAGGGTGTTTAGTTGAACATTTTGCATTTTTGCCGCAATTATCTTAGAAAAGTTTTAAAAAATATTGCCTTCATTTCACTCTGAATTGAGAAGAATTTGCTTTCCTAAACTTTGCTTTCCTAGAGCATATTAATGTTGTAATGTATTCTAAGAAATATAAATATGCCTGTAAATACCTTAATAAAAAAAAATACGTTCGCATAATATCTGTTTATAAGGCAACATTGGCAAAACAGTCTTCAAAGTCGCCACTAGTAATATGGCGGTTTTGGTGTTAAATAGCCAGTTTATTGTGAAAATTAAATCTGATAGTTTGAATCGATTAGGTGAAAACATTGCACAACCATAATACGAATCTTTAAATTTATGAAAAATCAGGAATTTGAATTTAAATTAAAAATACCTCCATTTGTTGTTACAGTTTTTGGCTTTAACCCTATCAAACTTAAGCATAGAAACATGGATGAAATTTGAAAAAAAGCTAAAAACATGCAATATAACAGCTTAAAAAATTGGAATCAACAGATGACTAATGTCTGAATTTTATGGACCAAAAGCGTTGTCAAATTCAACTAATTAGTTTTAATTGTGTATTTTCAAGATTGAAAGTGGCAACACTGGCAACATGTGGTACTGCCTTAAAAACTTCATTTTTATATAAAGAACGAAAGAAAAACCTAAGAAATTTCGATTTTCAGGTATAAATGGACCTAAGGTGGGTTTAGGGGGGGGGCAAATAATTTATATTTTGATGTCCTAGTTACTTTGAATGTATATAAATGATATAAATGTAATACTTAGCCAGCACACAGGTGTTCTGTAACGGTATCAGGCCCTACTTCTCCCAAGAGTTCCAATTTATGAAAATGAGCGGGAGTGGGCAAGGATTTTCCTTAATTAAAAATTAAAACAAGAAGATTGAAAAAAAAAACTTTTTAAAATGTAAGGCAATTTTTTATATAGGGTGGCAATTTTTTGTTCTTTCATTAAAATACCCAAGCATTTATGGTAATCTGAGGGAAGGCAATTGCCCACCCAGTACCCTCTCCCCTCCCCATTTGCACCTTTGACTACACCCCAGTCTGCACTCTCGCCTTTAATGCTAGTTGTGATTTCTCTGTAACCGAATGTCCGAGCTTTGCTCTAAAAAAATAAATAAATAAAATAAAAATAAAAAGGAAAAAAGTTAATGCAATATCTGAAGTTGAAGTAAATTATATTCTATTTATTAAGAATCCCGATGTATGTGTAACTTAAACCTTCTTTATTTTTAAGAAGAACTAATAAATTGTCGTGTCATAAGTTTTCATCAGTAAGAAGGTATTTCCACATAATTATCGCCGTTTGACTCTTGGCAACCCTGAATCCAAAAACTTGAAATTCCTGCTAATATCTTTTTATTCGTTCTTTTTTTGTTTCTTGCCTCACTTCGGCATGGCCCTTGCCGAAAGATAATTATTGGCTAACTTGAAAGGTTCTAATATAAGAGTAACTATTTAGTGTCTATTGTGTTCATCATCATTTAAAGTGCACTCCATTTAAACAAATGACTTTATGGTCCGAAATCCATTTTTAAATTGTTATATTTTCTCTCCCTAATTTCCTTTCTAGCTTTACGGCTGTTTCTTTGCAACAATTTCTACAAATTCTTGTACTTAAAAGCTTCTCAAATTGAAATTGGATTTTAGTAACAAATAAATTTAGGTTTAACTGGTGGCAGCAGTGATTCTGACCTCTCTTTTACCCGGGGTAAAAATATTAGTTAGCGCCCTTCCCCCTGTCTCCCACAAAATTTTCAGGCTAAATTTTAACAAAACTTTCATTTATTAAACCTTTCTTCAATCTATTAATAAATTAATTGTTTTTTTTTACTTTTTTTCATTTATTATTAAAATTGTTTTATTGTCATTAAGTATTTTAATTTAATTATTTGAACTATTAATATTGAATTTTTTTCTTTCGTTAATTAACTAATATTTCTTAAGTTTTCATTTATCTACTTTATCAATAAAATTTCTAAGATTACAAAATAAGTATAACCGTTGGATTATTTTTTTTCTATTTTGTACCCCTAAAATTTGCGCACCTCGGACAAGTGCCCCTCTATCCCTCCCCTAAATCCGCCTCCTATTGGCGGGAGAGAATGGGCTTCTGACAGTGGGCTTGCCCCATCTCCCCTCCAGCTATCCAATTACCTTCCAAGAAAAGATCCCTAGCCACGCCGGCCCCATTACATTACAGGGGTGGAGGGAAAAGATATAAAGCTAGTGGGGAAAACTTTGATAAGTATTGCAAGATTGAAGCTTTAAATCAAGGTAGCATAGTATTTTAAGATATAATTCATTCTAATGTGTTCTTGCTTCCCAGAAGGGAGGGGGCTTTGTCTCCGCTAGTCTCCTGTCGGAACCTATTGAGCAGTTGGTCTCCCAAGTTTACTCTATTAGTTATAGGGTAAAAAAAAATTCCTACAAGCGTACCTGGTTTTTTACTATCAATGTCATTAGGCTATTAAGGAAATATATGGGACCAGTTCATTCTATGGGAGAAATCTATGAATAGAGAAGTGGGCAAGCGCAAATGGTGATATCATTGAAGCAGGTGTAAGAAGGCAGAGGTAGAAGTATAAACATATAACTAAAGGTAACCTACAACCAGAGGCATTGAAGGCAAAGAGAGGCATGTAATCAATTATGTCTATAAAAATTGTGTAAAACCACTTGGGAAAACCGAGGGTTCACCTGCCATTAGGAACCGTTTTAGGGGGAAGTGTGCCATGTGTGGTACAGAGGATGTCGAATTTGGTACTAAGATATACTGGCTTAGAAGAAGTATTTTACCCTCGGAGAATACATTCTAAGTATTTTCTCTGTCAGGTGGCAATTACTGTGGTGTAAATAAACTTATTTAAAACGATCTCATGTTCAGGGGCGCATTGGAACTTTAGGGGAGTCCCCCTCCACCCCACCCCCGTAGATGTGACCCAGCTCATATTGACAAACGCTATTTTTGTATAAATTAAAACCCCTTTTTTTAATCTTGACCAAATCACAGAGCTAATCTGCGCCTTATTTTAAAACGTGATCTGGCCATAAAACGAAGACAACAAAAATTTAGGATGCAATTAACAGCAGGAAATGAAAAATCAAATAGCCAAAGGTTTACATTTTAAACACTTTCATTAATAAGCAAAAAGATAAAAAACAGACATGCTGTTGCTATGTTTTCTTTCAACACAAGTTTTTCTGATAGTCAATGTCAGAAATATAATGGATAGGACAGGAAATCAATTGTTTTCACATATAGAGTTTATGTTGAGATTTTTCCAAATGGTCTCATTGTCAAACCACCAAATTGCTTACTAATAAACCTATTTTTTGGCAGTTTTAGAGTGGCGACAATTTTTGACTAGAAAGTTTCCCGGGATATTTTTTCTGACAAAATATCGTTAAACTTTTTAGTATATATAATTTTCGTTTAACTAACAATATTTAACTTTTATTATTTTACTATATGTAATAGGTAATCCTATTGCACAAAAAACTCAAAATTCTTATCTCACTCTCATCATAGAAGCTCTTTTTAATTTGTTTTTATATTCGCTCCCGGTTTAATTGCATTCCAGCCCCAATTCCTAAGGCCTGAAGGAAGCCCTTTCCAAGGTCCTTTACAAATGGCCTCATTGTCAACCAATTGCTTGCTAATAAGCGTATTTTTTGTCAGTTTTAGAGTGACGACAATTTTTTATTAGAAAGTTTAGGTTTGGCCACATCCTTGACACAATCTGTGGTTCCTTAACCAAGCCTTTCTTCTTTTTCGGTTCTTACAAGTAGGGTGAAGGATTTCTTCCTGAGACAGAGCTATTCGAATAATAAAATTCGAATAAATTCGAAAGATATATGAATAATTAGCAACATGTTTGGAAAAAATTTCAAATTAGAATGACAATCCCACCGTTATTTAGATTTTGTTGGGATTAGATGGGACACAGGCATAGAAACACCTCAACTGTAGCGTGGAACATTATGAAAAGCGTCTTTTATTATATTTTGAAGATGCGTGAATATACCCCAACTGTTTTATTTTTTCAAACTCAGTGCAAGTCCTCCCAACCAAAAGATTTCCACGTTACTTTTTTTTTCTTTGTTGTACTTATGTACAGGGGCAGATGCATAATTTATGTTTAAGGTAGGGGGACAATAACAAAACTTGGCTTCCCCAATGGTATTTTTATCCATTTTCCCCTGCAATTAATTTAACTCTCAACACTCTGGGGTTGGGGCACACGCCCTTGTTCCTCTCCTGGATTTACCCCTTTTCATGTATTCCTATGGCTATGGCTAAATAACCAAATAATAGACACCGCAATAGCGCTGCCAGTGCTATCTTAAAATTCTTTTAAATGTTTTCACTTTTATATCTTTAAGAAATCAAAAATTAATTAAGAATATTTAAGGAATAAATATCAGCATATGTATATTAAACTAACAATGCACATTTTTTTCAGTTTGAATTTTTTTCAGTAAAGTGCAAATTATATTCTGGCTTTTAGAAAGCATGGGGTTTAGAACCCTATTCATATTAGTTTCTGCTCGTTTTGAGTTTTACTCTGTTATTTATTTTAATTTCTGTTTGTTTTAGGTTTCATTTATTTATTGATACTGATTTGTGGTAGTTATTCTTGGTAGATTATTTGATTCTATTTTTGTTCATTTTTCGCTTAATGGAGTTCTTTAATTTTTTTTTTTAAAGCTTATTTTGTGGAAAAAGTTTTTTTAATTAATAAAAAGAAAAATAGAAGAAATTGTATGGTTATGCTAGCAACGCTTATGTGATAAGGGTTGCCACTGCCCCCAAATAAATCATTAGGATAATCGTTGGGATAGACCCGGAAGCCGCGCCGAAAAGTCGGCGGCGCGCCGCCGAAAATTTGACGGCGGCGCGCCACCGAGCTTGCATCAGCGCGCTGACGCCGCCGCTGATTCTATCGGCGGCGGCGTCACTAATACGCCGCCGTTTTTTGTTTTTTTTCTCTCTTTTTTGGTTATCGATATCGACTTCCGGGCTTCAACCGTCATCCCGGCTAATCTGTTTCTTAAATATAAATACTTTCATCTTGGGCTCGCCATGTATATCGGTTCGTAGGAAGGAGAAGAAGAAATTCTTCTTGAAACAAAAATTCTACCTTCCACTTTAAAATTCTGTTCATTTTTCTTTCTGATTTTTTTCGGATAAAAAGAGGTAGATAAAAGAGCATTAGGCAATTCAGGATGTTATCATAGGCAGCGCAATCGAGCTGCCTAAGTAAAGAACAATGTTGGCACAATGTATTTTTTTTCCATACCAGGGCAATTCGTATCGAAGGACTTGTCGTAGAAACTTCGAAAAGGGCTCATTCAATTGGAAATTGGAGTAGCTAGTGCCCTTTTTAATAGTCCAAAGTGATTGGAAGGCAGCTAACATCCCTTCCATGCCCACCATTTCCCCAAACACATCCAATCAAAATTTTAAGATAGCCATTTTGTTCAGAGTAACTGATTTCCAAAGAGAAAATATGTTTTTTGAGGAGGTTACTCCCCCACAACCCTTAGGGCAAGGGGATTTTTAGTTATGCCCTGGGGGTATATAAGAACGATGTTGGAACAATGTATTATTTATTGTTTTTTCCTTTAGACCAGGGCACTTCATATCGAAGAAGTTGTCGTAGAAACTTCGAAAAGGGCTCATTTAATTAGAGATTGGAGTGGCTTGTGCTCTTTTTAATAGTCGAAAATGATTGGAAGGCAACTAACACCCCTTCCACGCCCACCATTTCCCGAAACACATCCAATCAAAATTTTGAGATAGCCATTTTGTTTAACGTAGTTGAAAGTTCTGGAAATTAGGTCTTAGACGATGACAACCACCCTCACAGCCCTTAGGGTAAGGGTTGTAATTTATGCCCTTTGGGCATATACGGTGTTTATAGAAAGCGTTGCCGTAGAAACTCAAAAAGGGATCATTCGATTGGAAATTGAAAAGCCTAGTGCCCTTTTTAATAATCGAAAGTGATTGGAAGGCTTGACATTTTTTTAGTAGAGATCGATGTGGGTATAATGTATCATTTTGTTGTTGTTGTTGTTGTTTAGACCAGGGCACTTCGTATCGAAGGAGTTGTCGTAGGAACTTCGAAAAGGGATCCTTCGGTTGAAAATAGAAAGGGATGATGTCCTTTTTGATAGTCGAAAATGATTGGAGGGAAACTAATCCCCCTCCCACGCCCACCCTCCCATTTTCCTTTATGTTTAAAAAGTAAATGTTGCCTTAAGATTAAATCAAAATGCACTGTGTTAACGCTAATTCCCCATAAGGCATCTCAGCAGTATCCCAAGAACAACTGAGGGTATTATGTTCCAACTTTTGGAGTTTATTCTGTTCTTAAAATTTGACCAAATCAAAATAGCGTAAGTGTATCCAAGCTATCAAACAAAGCAAACAATTTTTTTGCGAATGTTATCAAGTTTTCCATTTCGGGCCAGTTACAGGAGGTATGAAACTAAATTAAACACTACTATTTGTGTCCAGATTTTTAAAAGAGACTATGTTTTTAAATGTTGCTGAAAATTTTTTTCCAGCCTACAAATAGCAGGCCGAACTATAAATTCTTAAAAAAACGAAAAGATTTAAAGTATTATTTTCTTTTTCCCTGAAAAGACTATGTCAATATAAAACGAACAGAAATTAATTAAAAAACTGTTTCCGCAAAGTAAGTTTTTCAAAGAAAAGTAAAGAACTCCATTAAGCAAAAAATGAGCAAAATTAAAATCAAATAATTTACCAAGCGTGAAACTACCACAAATCAGCATCGATAAATAAACGAAACCCAAAACAAACAGAAATTACAATAAATAACCGCGTCAAACTCAAAACGGGCCGAAATTAACATAAGTTGGGCTCAAAACCCCTATCCCTTCCCAAGGCCAGAACATAATTTGCACTTTACAGAAAAAAATACAAATGAATATGCATTGTCACTTTAATATACATATACTGATATTTAGTAATCAAAATGTTAATAATATTTGATTTATTAAAGTTATAAAAGTAGAAACATTTATATTTTTTCAGTAAAGTGAAAATCATGCTCTGCCTTGGGAAGGCATAAGGGTTTTGAGCCCAACTCATGTTAATTTCTGCTCGTTTTGAGTTTGACTCGGTTATTTATTGTAATTTCTGTTCGTTTCGGGTTTCATTTATTTATCGACGCTGATTTATGGTAGTTTCCCGCTTGGTAGATTATCTAGAGCTAGTATAGAAATATATCTATAGAAATCAATTACATTTTTTTGCACAGTTAGCAGAGCACACTGAAGTTTAAGTAGCCTTAAACTTTGACTTGAAACGTTATAACTTGACAACTTCTTTCAGAAAAAATTTTTGGAGGGTTATTCCGTGTTGATAAGAAAAGAGGGTAAAGGTGCAGTTTAGTTCTTCCTGTAGTGTAGGGCACAGGAGCCCTATGGTAAAGATGCAGGCTTGTTCTCCCTTATAAAACAACTTATTTCAGCAGATACAAAGAAGAAGCCCATTTGCGGCATTCTGTGGGACCCCAAGGGGACATCCAATCAAAACTTTGAGATAGCCATTTTGTTCAACGCAGTTGAAAGTTCTGGAAATTAGATCTTTGAGGATGATAACCCCCTTACAGCCCTCTGGGCAAGGGCTGTAATTTATGCCCTGGGGGCATATAAGGTTTTTATAGAAAGCGTTGACGTAGCAACTCAAAAAGGGCATTTTTTCAATACACATTTTTCAGTAAAGAGCGATGTGAGTACAAAGGTTGTTTTTTTTTGTTTAGACCAGGGAAACTTCGTAGAAACTTCGAAAAGGGCTCATTCGATTGAAAATTGAAAGGGCTAGTGTCCTTTTTAATAGTCGAAATTGATTGGAGGGTAACTAATCCCCCTCCCATTTGCCCATTATGCTTAAAAACTAAATGTTGCCTTAAGATTAAATCAATGTGCACTGTGTTAATGCTAATTCCCAATAAGGTATCTCAGCAGTATCCAAAGAACAATTGAGGGTATTATGTTCAAAGTTTTGGGGCTACTTCTGCTCTTAAAATGTAACCAAATCATAATAGCGTGAGTGTATCTAAGCTATCAAAGAAAGTAAACAGATTTTTTTACGAATGCTATCAAGTTTTCTATTTCAGGTCAACTAGAGGAGGTATGAAACTAAATTAAACACTGCGATTTGTGTCCAGATTTTAAAAGGGAGTCTGTTGTTAAAAATTGCTGAAATATTTTCTCCAGCATACAAATAGCAGGCCAAACTATAAAGTCTTAAAAAAACGAAAAGATTTAATCTATTATTTCTTTTTCCATGAAAAGATTATGTCAATCTAAAACAAACAGAAATTAATTAAAAAACTTTTTCCACAAAATATGTTTTTCAAAGAAAAGTAAAGAACTCCATTAAACTAAAAAGGAGAACAATTAAAATATAATAATCTACCAAGCGTGAAACTAAAACAAATCAGCATCGATAAATAAATGAAACCCAAAACAAAAAGAAATTACAATAAATAACCAAGTCAACCTCAAAACGAGCAAGAAATTAACATGAGTAGGGCTCAAAACCAACTATCCTGCCATCTATTAAGCAAGCGCCATCTAAGCTAGAGTTACGCCTCATCTATAAAGATGCAGAAAAACCGTTGAAAACCGTTGTCTAAGCCATTCTAAAAGGGAAGATCATGAGGT
>JAQQPU010007779.1:8502-25783 GCA_029168905.1 Artemia sp. Kazakhstan ARC1039
TATTAACATCTTCCTGCATACGAAAATCAAAATAGGATTTTTACCATTCTAAAAAGCATGTAGACATAGTTTCGTAAAATGCAATAACTTTGGGCGGTTAACAAAACTTTGGGTTAACAAAAAATCTGATTTATCAAGTGAAACAAGAATAATTCCAAAAAATTTTAAATAAAATTATTTTATTTAACTGTTACAGTATAATTCTGTTATGTGCCTGAAATCATGGAATTTGCCAAAATGGAACACGACCATGGAAAAAATGTTATTTTTAGTTCATGGAATCCGTTCATTATATTAAAAGACGATCACTAGAAGAACTAACTATTAAATTTATTGGACTTATTTAGCTGCCTGATTCTTTGAGGATCGTCTCTTACAATTCCAAAGGAGAAAAAGACGTAGGCTTTTTCATCTTTGTGATCAGGTTATAATAAAGAACGAACTCTAGCTCATAGCAACTTAAATATTTTATATAAACGTTATATTAATGATTGTACTGTTGCCCATAGTAAATGATAAATTTTCTAGCGAAGATCCGAGGTGCTAATGTAATATAATAAAGAACGAACTCTTACCTATACAAACATGTATAGACAACTTAACTATACTTAATAATTAAGAAGGAATTTTACCTCATAGTGAAATAAATGATCATATGCTTTATTGTAGGCTCGAACTCATGACCAGACGATTATGAAACCTACACCCTACTGACTAAGCCACCGAGGCGTTTACATTATGAAAGATTTTTCATTTTGAGACAATATTGAAAAACAGTAGGCTTGCGTGGGTGACATTTCATAAAGTATTTCGCAGTAAATTATAATATAAGGGGGGTTTAGAATACATAGTTTAGTCAGTTGAGTTTTAACAAAAAATCTGATTTTTGAATTGAAACGAGAGTGAATCCTGAAAATTTCAAATAAAATAATTTCATTTCATGAACCGCTAAAGTTATTATATAAACTGTAAAAATATTGATGGTGTCTGAGCAATAATTTTAATTTTTTAACTAAAACTAGAAAAATATCGTAAAATCTGAAAATTACTTTTGTTTCTTGATAGGCTCTTACTACTCGACGCGTGATTTTATGAGCATTAACAATTAATCCGGATCGCAGTGTAGTAAAGAACGAACCCCAGCCCATAGTAACAAAATAACAAATTTAGATTTGATTAAGGTCCTAGTAATGGTAAGAAATATGGTAATATAGACCTTAGATTAAAAGCTGATCATTAGAAGTTATAATGTATAACGAGCGCCTGCTCAAAGTAACTGTAGTATTAATTAAAACTTGTAGCCCTAATTTTAGCGGCAGTATTATCATCGATAAGCCTTTCTAGGGAATGGTGCCATATTTGACCTAGTTAGCTGCTTGATTCTCTGACGTTTGTCTCTTACTATTCAAACTACGAAAAAGCCATTGGCTTTTTCCTGTTTGTGATTTATCTTTGAAAGCAGTTCATATCGGCACCCGGGCTGCAGTGGTATCTTATTATAATAAAGAACGAACTCAAGCCCAAAGGAACTGATCCCTGTGGTTCATTCATATAATCTTCATTATTTTAGCTATGAGGTAACTAAAACAAGTTTTTTTTAATTTAAACTATGTTGCTTTAAATTCAATATATTAAAAGTTATATAAAGGATCGATAATAAATGGTGATGGTCAAGAGGAATTCATGTAGTATAGCAAAGAATCAATACTTTTTTGAGTCCTTGCCATAGGCAGATGTTTATAAATACTGAAATTTTGATTTCGTGACATAGCAGCGTTACTGGAAACGGTAGGAAAAGTCTCCAGTTCCTAACTGTTAAATTCTGAATTGAAATGGCAAGGAAACTACAAATACAGTTTTCCTTAATCACCATCTCAATAGTTATATCTCATCTGGAAAATTAATTTTTCTCCACTAAACCTGTCTAAATTTTCTTAATAAGTTTTTCATAAGTTTGAATATTTCACACATGATACCATGGTAACTATTTTAAATGCACAGACTGTTAATAGTAGAGGCCTAATTGTAATTGCAAAATTTTAGCTTAAGTCTAATTTTGGAAAATAGGCAACTGCCCAATCTTGAACAAAGGTTTTTAAAATTGAAGTATCTCAATCATGGACAGATTCAATCACTTACATGTGTTGTGAAAAAGAGTAATCATGGGTTGGCTATAAGACTGTAGTCAGCCAATCCCAACTATCTGCATAAGGTCCAAGATTAAGAACCTGCTGTCCTTGTTTAGGGAAGATACATTTTAGTCAAAACATTTGTCCAAGATCACAAACTGTCCGAGTACTGGGGGTTTTTACCCTAAATCCTCTTTCATGTAGTAGATATGATCTGGCTGTTCCTCCCAATTACACATACCACCTCTCCTACCACTCATATCGTCACACTGACCTCTGCAGTAGGTTCTACTTTCTCCCAATTGACCCTCATAGATGACTTACAAAGTTGCCAACTGCAACCCATATCAAAACTAAGTTCACATTCCTTTTCACTATCTTACCCAAGATAACTGTCTGAGTTGTCATCAACTGTCGCTGTCTGAACCTTTTCATTTCTTTTCATGCTCAGTGCTGTCTTCTCACCAAATCTCTTCACAGCCCACTTCTTTGTTTTTCTTGCTTGTTGCTTCAATCTTTTCTTTTCCACCTCTTTTTTGCTTGCCTTGATGGTACAGGCAAAGTAGCCAAAAATTTGGGTAACCCCAAACAAATTACAATAGAAATAATTTTTATACCATTTTGTAGCACATTCTAGATAGACGCAAAACTAGTTTTTTTGCTTTTCATGTCAGTTTTTCCTAAAAAAAATGAACTATAGCTAAATGTTCGTTTTTCTGTATATGAAGTACCATCCTGATTTAAAATGAAGAGCTGAGCCCGAAAATGAAAGCAAATTTGATGTACAATATACCAGAAAAAGTTTCATAATCATCAGTATATGATTTTACCCTTCTCATCCTTGTGACCTCATTTTCACCATACTTCACCATACTTGTTTGATAGGATTCTTCCCGGTATTACGACCTGCCGTCATTGGAGATGATACTGATCTTTTGGCTCTATTGTGTTATCATGGTGACCTATCAAACAAGAAACTATTCTTTGCCTCTGAGCCAAAGTCGAACAAAGCTCCCCGAATATGGGATATTCACAAATTGAAAGAGAGGCTGGGCCAAGAGACATGCCATAAAAATCTTTTTGCTCACGCCATCTTGGGCTGTGACTCGTCTTCACGGATTCACAGTGTGGGAAAAGGCCTTGCTCTGAAGAAGCTAATGACAGATACCGATTTTCGTACATCAGCTGCAGTTTTCATGCTGAAATCAGCTTCGAAAGAGGAAGTAAGGGTTGATGGAGAAGACGCTCTGCCCATTATATATGGCTTATCAAAAGGGGGAAATCAGAATGAATTTCGCAGGGAAGTTTTTAAAAAGAAGGTGACTACTGCTAGCACGTTCGTCCACCAAGAACAGTTACCACCAACATCTGATACGGCTAAATTCAACAGTTACAGGGTTTTCTACCAAGTTCAGGTATGGAGTGCAGATTCTGATTCTGAGCTTAAAGCCGAGGAATGGGGTTGGAAAAATAAAGATGACTTCTTCTATCAATTGACTACTGACGTCCTACCAGCCCCTCGTGTGCTGCTGAAAATTGTGAAGTGCTCCTGTCAACTGGAATATAGCTCAACGAGATGTAGCTGCTTTAAAAACGGCTTAGCTTGCACTGCAGCGTATAAAACGTGAAAAGGGACAGTATGTTCTAACTATCCAAGAATCGGAAGTTATAACGATGAGGAGAACGTCGAAGCTTAGATATCTGAACTAAAAGAATAAGTTGTGAATACTAGTCCGAGTTTGATTCTGTCTTTCAAATGTCCATGAATTCGATTCAATAATTTTATCAGTTGTGAAGGCTAGTCATTGTGTTGGTAGTAGTTTATTCTTAGAGGGATTTTAAATGTCGGCCGCTGAAAACTAGTTTCATAGATGATATCCCTTTTCTAATATTTTTAATGTTTTAATAAACATCTTGCCATCAGTTTTTTTTAGGCCGGTCCATCAGGTGATGGAGCCAGCGACGATCAGATTCAGGCTAGCTAATTTTTAGATCTCAAAACCGACAACTTAGCCAGCGAAAGATGGTATGGTAAAAAAATGGGGGTTATGACGACGAGAAGCGTAAAAATCTCATATTGATGATAATGACACTTTTTATATACCGTACACCAAAGTCCGCACTCATCTCGTCTTTTTACATCCTAATAATAATTCAGTCCAAGAAAAACGAACAATTGCCGGAAATTATTTTTTTTTATTAGGAAAGTGAGAAAACTTTTTAGAAACTTATTATAAACATAATAATTATAACTTTTAAAACTTATTAGAAAGTGAGAACGCAAAAATTAGTTTTGCGTTGACCTACAATGTGCAACTTTGGATATGTTGTTCAGCTTTTTTTCCTCTACGGGATGGTATAAAAATCATTTCTATTACAATTTGTTTTTACCAACAATCGACAAATTGGTGGATAATAAGTGCTAAAAGAAACATGTCAAATGAAAATAAAAAAGTGCATATTGATGAATATGAAACGGGTTTTCTGTTAGACATTACATCAGATTAATTTGATTTTGGGCTCAGATCTTCATTTTATGTCAGAATAGTTGCCTTCTGATAGTATGGTGAAAAAGAGGTCACAACGATGAGAAGGGTAAAATCACATATTGATGATTATGAAACTTTGTTCTGATAAACTGTACATCAAATTTGCTTTCATTTTTCGGCTCAGATCTTTATTTTACATCGGGATGATACTTCATATACAGAAAAACGAACATTTACCGATAGGTCATTTTTTTAGAAAAAACTGAAAAATTGAGAAGAAAAGCAAAAAAAAAAAAAAAAACAAACAAAAAAACGGGTTTTGCGTCGACCTACAAAGTACAAATTTGGATATGTTGTTCAGCTTTTTTTCTCTACAACATGTTGTAAAAATAATTTCTGTAGTAATTTGTTTGGGGTCCAATTCTAGTTTGCCTGTACTATAAAAAGGCAGATTCAATCTTGGCTTTCGTTAGTGTATAAGTGACCACTTTTGTTCTGCCCTCCATTCTCTCTTGAAGCATTTTGTTATCTTGGTGGTGCTGGAATGTGATTTTAGTTGTTCAGGTGTGACTGTCCTGTTTCATAGTGGCTACAAAATCACAGGGCACACTGAAAGCATTGGGTGAGCGGATGGCAGTGCAGGTAGAGATGGAGCTTGCGTTAGAACCCCTGATGAGCTTTTCAATTTGCCACCAGCATCATGGGCTAAAAAGCTTAGTTGGTCTGTATTTAAGATTAATTAAAAAACTTTTTGCACAAAATAAGTTTTTCAAAGAAAAGTAAACAACTCCATTAAACCAAAAATGAGCAAAAAATCAAATCAAATAATCTACCAAGCCTGAAACCACCACAAATCAGCATCGATAAATAAATGAAACCCAAAACGAACAGAAATTACAATAAATAACCGAGTCAAACTCAAAACGAGCAGAAATTAACACATTGAATATGGCTCAAAAAATGAAACTCCCAGGGCCAGAATATAATTTGAACTTTACTGAAACAATATAAATATAAATGTTTTACTTTCATAACTTTAATAAATCAAATGATGTCAACATTTTGATTACTAAATATCAGTAGGCTATAAGGTATATCAAACTGACAATTCAAATTCATTTGTATTTTTTTCAGTAAAGTGCAAATTATATTCTGACCTTGGGAAGGCATAGGGGTTTTGAGCCCTGGTCATGTTACTTTTTGTGCTCGTTTTGAGTTTGACTCGGTTATTTATTGTATTTTCTGTTCGTTTTTGGGTTTCCCATCCCCAATTGGCGCCACTGCTGTTGTCCTGTGTTTGTATGTTTTATTAGATTCATCTCACAAATGAGAAAACTGCTGTTTTAAGCTTTCATCTTTTCTAATTTCGATAAATTATGCCTCAAATTTTAACTCTAATTGGTTAATCAGAAATTCTATGTTTCAAAGCTGAACACTTTTCAATCCGACAAACTACATACGTAATACATAATTGGTGCTAAAGTCGTGTGTAATTTTGATTTAATCAACGAATATGACTACATTTTCGCCGAAGCATTAATACTTGTTCTTTCACGTCAGCTGCCATGTTCCTAAAGTTGCTGTGGCTTGCACAACCGCCATTTTGTTCATGAGCAGATTCACTACTCTCTCTTTCTCATAATGTCAATAAAGAAAAAAAAACTCTCAAAATTCCGTTGATTTTTCATTACATTAACTCATCTTTGGTAAAATAAAATACTGGACTTTTCTTCTTTTCGTGCTTTAATGCACACGTGACGCGAAACTCGGCAGCCTTTTGATCCTGAATAGCCCAGGGATATTTTTTTGCACAGAAAATAGGACTTGTTTCTATTCATTTTTAACACAGTGAGGGGAAGCGTGTACAAATTTTATCACAGATTTTCGTGTACAGAGTGCACACTTTCAGGAAATCTGCGCCTTATTCACTAGCGGGAATGTTAGGAACGCAATATTCCCTTTATTATAAAGATTTTAAAATGTCTTATCTATAATTCTACTCCAGGCAAGTGAATGTGATCAGTTTAAATTGATGATTCATTTTTTAAGTACCTAGCCTATAACTGGTTTTTAAATTGCAATTCCTGGATGTTTGATAAAAGTGGTCTTTATCACGGCAATCAGTATAAAGACTAATTACATTACTGATACTCCGTAAGATTGCTTAGTAACATATGTTAAAAATCGCTTTTGGCTTTTTTTTTAAATGATGGTTTTATACTTTGAAAACAATTGTGCTATCTAAAGCTGCGACATTGCGAAATAAGTCAAACTTCTTTTCTTTTATGTACGAGGGTAATTACAACCTGCGTCCAACATAGCTTATTGCAATTAAATAAAAAAAGAGTTTTTTTCAACAGAAAATAAGGAGCAACATGTTCCACTTTTTTAAGAACGATCCCTGAGTCGCAAAGGCCGTTTAACAAGAATAGATATCTCTTTTGAAAAGTACTAAAAAAAACTTTACCGTAAAAAGTGAGGTATTGACTGGGGGGAACCCCCTCATATACGTAATAATTTCTGTTCGTTTTAAGTTTTAATGTTGCTCGTTACTTTCAGTTTAATTTCTGATCGATTTTTAAATAATGCGCTTTTTAAATAATCCGGCTCCCCCTTCATAGAAATATCCCTTCCCCCACTAAAACATCCTCTATGGAAAGATCCTCCCACGTAACCCTCTCCTACGACCCCCCCAACCAATAATAATCCCTTCTGAAAATGTCTGTATACTTCCCAATAACCAATACTATATGTAAACAATGGGCAAAGTTCATAACTTGCAGCCCTTCCCCCGGGAACTGTGGAGGATTAAGTCATCCTCAAAGATATAGTTATTAGACTTTCGACAATGCTGAACAAAATGGCTATCTAAAAATTTTGATCGAGTGACTTTGGGAAAAAATGAGCGTGGGAGGGGCCTAGTTGCCCTCCATTTTTTGGGTCACTTAAAAAGGAACCTCTTGGGTCACCTCTTGCGATGTTCTAGGACTACTAGATCGATACGATCACCCCTGAAAAAAAAATCTTTCTTCTGGCAAAAAATACAAAATTCCATATTTTTGCAGATAGGAACCTTTAAAGTAGGGTTTTCTGATATGCTGAATCTGATGGTTTCATTTTTATTGAGATTCTACCACTCTTAGGGGGTGTTTCCTCCTTTTTCGAAAATAAGGCATTTTTTTCAGGCTCGTAACTTTTGATGGGTAAGCCTAAACTTCGTGAAACTTATATATTTGAAATCAACATAAAATTTCAATTTTTCAATGTATCTACTGGTATCAAAATTCTGTTTTTAGAACTTCGGTTACTATTGAGCCGAGTCGCTCCTTACTTACAGTTCGTTACCACGAACTGTTTTATTAATTGAAATAATTCATTAAACAAGCGTAATTATTACGTTTTATTGAATGCATTTTGAACATCAAAATGAATTTCATACAAAAAAAGAAAGATACTTAAGTATTATACGAGAAACCCTCGAGAAGTGAAGTTTGGTTAATGCTAATGAAATATACCTTAGTAAGATAAAAATATAATAGTTTAGAAACAAATTTGGGCTATATATTTGCACAATGAAGGGGGTGTAAAGCATAGCATACGTTAAATACGTAACCTAAACAAACCTATTCTAACCTAACCTAACCAAAATACCAACTAAATATTTAATTAAAATATAGCTATCCATGGTCAGACACTAAATTCTATCACTGTACACTGCAAACTAACTGTGGTGTAAGCCGGAAATGTCTCGAGTGTTTTTCGTATAATAAGTAAGTACCAAAAGAAAAAATAACGTAGAACATTTGAAAATAACCGAGAGCATTGTAGCTTACACTAATAGATAAATATTCCAGGAATTTTCAATCTTTGAAAGAACGTATTGCACCTTATTGACCTCTTGGGGCACAACAAGCGAATAATTAATTGTATTTGATTTCAATGTATGCTTTTAAAAGAAACTCAGTAATTACAATTGACTATTGAACATTAAAAAAAAACAAAAATAAGTTACAATATCGTTATTGAACGCGGGGACAATTTGGCCGCGAAAATTGGAACATTGTATGGAATACATCACTAACTAAAAGACGGGGCAAAGCAGAAAATTATTTTTTGATTTTTCCACTGTTATTAACGCTCAGGCATTACTATGCAACTACTTCCTGTCTTCTTTTTGAAAACTGCTTGCATCCTTGTCTTCAGTAGTTAGACCAAAGAAGCATTTTTCGTGTAACATTTTCACAATTCCCTTTCTACAATACCTGATAATCTTTACATAATTGGCATAATGCTTGAAACTACATTGAAATAATAAATATATGTTTTTTAACCGTTTGCAAAATATACTAAAAAGTAGAAAATATATTTTCTTCGAGAGCATATAAATACAAGCGAACACGAGGGGCACAAAACGAATTTGAATTCACTTAATATAGATATTAAATTGATTTAAGTTATAAATGCATAAAAGAAAAAAGTTGGTTAGTTAAGGAAAACGAGTTAAACGTATCAAGTTATAAAAATTCCAATCCGTTGTGCACCCCTCATTTTCACTTATGTTGATATATTCTCAAAAAAAATTTCCTACATTTTAGTAAATTTTTAAGATGTTTTTTCGTCATTTTTGAATTTTTAGTCTTCCTGTTTCATTATCATAAAATTGTTTTTATTCTCATCCAAACATATATACACTTCATATTTTTAACTACAAAGCCCTCTCGGTTTCTAATAGTTACCAGTTTGATCTTCAATTTTATTTTTGAGTTCTAGGGCTAACCAACGTGGAGATAGGACACATCAAGACGTAAAACAGACAAACACAAACTTATAAACTGACAAAAATTCAGACCAACAAACGAAGAAAACTAAAGCCTAAAACGAGAGGTAATAGACAAAAATTATTACTGACAGTCTTCGGTTTCGAGACTGGCAATTCTAACTTCTTCCCATTTCCTTTAACTGCNTATATAAAACTGTCTTCTAAGATAATAAACTAAGTTACCACAGCCATAGGCAAGTGTCCTACCACTGCACTATCAAATCTTAAATAATTAAATAAAAAAATTCAAGAGCAAGTAGGGAGCAACTTTAAGACTTAAAAAGAACAGAAATTGTCTCGTATTTATATGGGAGGGGCTGCCCCTTCCTCAACCCTCGCTCTTTACACTAAAGTCCTTAAGTTTTTCAAAAATACTTATCATTTCCAATTCAATCACCCTTGCGTTTAAGCAAGCTTTCTTAAAGAACTGTGACACAAAATCACACTTTAGTGCAAATAGTGACGGTTGAGGAAGAGGTAGCCCTCTTATATACGAAATAATTTATGCTCGTTTTAAGGGTTAATGTTGCTCCTTACTTTCCTTGAAAAACTTGTTTTTATTTAATAAGCTATATAACATAACTTTTTGAACCGGTAGGCTATAAATATGAAGTCTGACCTTTTTTCCAATCGTACCAGGAGATCTCCTTCCTTCCCATGTAAAATTTCACATGGAAACCATCTTCCTCGTAGAAAATTCCCCTCACAGAAAATTCCTCCCTAAAAATATTTGTACGTTACCCAATTACAAACACTATATGTGAGCAATGGGCAAATTGCATAAAATACAGTCCTTTCCCCGGAGACTATACGGGTCATGTCGTCACCAAGGGCATAGTCAGCTATGCTAATTCAAACGGATATCTCAAGAAGTTGATTGGATGTGAAGAAAAAGTGCGTGAGTTGTATAGGCCCTATGGATACTGCAGCAGCCCTATCTCGATATACTGTTGGAGTTACTAACCCCTTGTATCCATCTATACACCGGTCACAATCCTTTCCCGGTTTCCGACGACACACATAGCGTTATCTCAGCATCCGGTGATAAGAGCATTTCCAGGAAACAGCGATTGCCAGGTGTTATTTCAGCGCACAATACCCATCTGGTGAGCATCTCGTGATTATTGCTATAAAAGTTTGATGGAGAGTTACTTAGTATCACAATTCTACGTAGACATTTGATTAGTTTACATTGATTCAAGATCGATAAACGTTCTAATCTTTAAAAATGAGTGGTTTTACACTATTGCAACTTGAAGGACTTGACAGTAATGATATGGAGTCAAGAGCCCCCAATGTTGCATTTAAAATTGGAAAGGATTTTCGGCTAACATTTGAGTGAGATGAGATCTTTGGTAGACATTTTGTATTTTTGAGTAAATTTAAGTTGGAAGAACAATAATGTTTCGCTGCAAAAGTCAATATAATGCATATAACCAGACGACAACATGAATTGAACGCAATCATGAAGCAAATTGAGGACACTGGATTGACTCACCTCATGATAAAAGAATGAAAATGTATATTATTTTAGTACTACATTTCGGACAATAAAAAATATTTTATAATTATTTGTTTTTTCTGTTAGATATTTTAGTTGATCGTTTACTCCTCTCCCTAGAAAACCAATAAGTGTTGAGAGTGTGCACAAAATCGGAAAAATCTTGGCTTTGTTAGTTTAGTCTATAATTGGCAGTGGGAGTGTCAAGAAAAAAAATTGGATAGATTTGAGAAACAAAAAATCATGCGGAATTTTTTGACATTGGACAAATTTTTTAATCTAAATGATTAATATCAGAGTCTATGAGTGCAAAAGAAAATATTCTTTGAAAGAATGCTTGACGCTATCATCGAAAATGATTCTCCAGCTTTAGTATATTGTATGAGCCTTTTACGTGGGACAAACATATTTACTCAATTTATTGACATACTAATCGAAATAAAATAAAATAATATTGTGGATTTGCTTTTGAAAACTGCCTAAAAACATTCAAGTTTCCATGTTGATTTGAGACTATCCGAATGATTTCTTCATGAGAGCAGTTGACAATTAAAAAAAAACTTTCCAAATAGATATAATTGATTTTGACGTCACTTGATTACTCCTCTCTCTCTTGAAGCAAAAAAACATTCCTATCGTTCGCAAGTGAGTATCTATTTGGTGGTGTGAGAGTCAATAGTGAAAAATGTTCAGCACATGTCCGCTATGTTTATATACATTGGTCAGCTGGTCGTCATGTGAGAACTGCACTAGCTTTATTTACTTTAACGAAAAGCTCAGGCTATGCAATCCGTGTAAATATCATGGAGGATATGCTGTACAAATTTTCGACTGTAATTCCTGTCTTGAAGTGGTTTGTGACTCTCACCATTGGGAATACGTATACTCCAGTTAGTACTATGATAAGTGTGATCAATGAGAAAAGACATTCCCTCGTATAATTGGAAAAAAAACCCTAAACGTGATTTCAGTTTATTTTGAAGAGACTGGTATCGTCGTGGATGTAAATTGTTTTGGGACGAAGAATTTCGAAAACGTTTCAATAGACAAAACAACAAGAGAGTGTGGTTTCTTTATCGTCTTTCTGAGGACAATGGTAGTTATGTTTATAAATCTACTGATTTTTATTTGGCCGTTACAGAAAGTGATTCTTCATTTGAGAATACCGTGTGTGACATTACTTCGAATAAGCAAATGGAAGCATGTAAATTTTAAAATATGAATCACGAACAGATATAGTAAAAATGAAATTACATTACATTGTAGAAAAGGTTACCCTGTCTTTGCACACCTACATTACATTGTAGAAAAGGTTACCCTGTCTTTGCACACCAAGACATTGCGATTGCATGGCTTATAGACATTGATGAGGACCATATTACCGCATTTTATTGCCAGTAAATTATGATCAGAAGAACTAAGCTCCGGTTTCTTAGCGAGGCGAACTTAAGTTGCAAGGCCCCCAGAGAGTCGACCGCGCGTTTTTTTTAGCTTCACGTACAAACTTATGGTGGGTGGGTGATCGTTTAAGAGTATCCGTATTGGCTTTAGATAGAAAATTTTCCTTTGGGAAAACTATATCATAATCAAGAAGATCATCAATAAGAAGATCTTTGTCTTTGGTTCCGTTAATATTAAGTGAAACAAAGTGAAATCTATTGCCACTAACAATAATTTTTTATCCTTATTCAGGGATTTTTTAAGACAGGGTATCTGAGACTATAGGAAACATGATTTCCCCCGCAGTTGGCGCGAATCGGGCTTTCAGTACAAGGATTATCACGTGTGTTACAATGTCCAGCAGCGCACCCTGAACACTTTTGGTTTGTTGATTGGAGTGGGCGATTTCCGAGAATGCGATTCGGCGATTGACAACGGTAACATCTAGGAGGTAACGTCTGAAAACGTCTAATTTTATGCTCGTATCCCGAAACACAAACCCTCGTTCATAGCTTTATTTAAGGCAGCATCATCTAGAAATTCAAGGCGGAAGGATCCGGAACTTCAAATTTTAGTTGCATCAACGAGACCGGGAATCATACTAATAAGCTTTGATTTTTGCACAACAACAAGGATGTTACTCACAATACCAAGCAATTTTTGATTAATAACATGAGTGGATACATTTAGCTGACTAGTTGCAGCGGCGGCGAGAGAGACGGCTGAGGCTTTATCTCGGGTATGGACTACCCACCATTTCTTGACAGGATCAGATCTCACACTTACGATACCATCTTGACCATCCAGGGTATCAAGGGTCTCTTTGCGCTCAATAACATCTTTAAGGTCAGTAGGTGGGTTTTTTAGAATAACTGCATAAGACGGTTTCGAAGAGACAGTACATTCTTGCATTAACGACGGAAGACATCCAATTGTTCCAGGCAGGAGAGTTTTCAAACACTCAGAAAAAGATCGTAGCTCAGACAAACAGGAGTTTACACGGCAACTCAACGGACAAAAAGCATTGGCAGGAGTAAGTGGTACTTCACTAGAGTGGCGGATAACAAAGACTGGCAGACCAACTTTATCAGCATCATAGTTTGCAATAGTATCGATAATATCAGAGACACTATTAATAAACGCATTTGTATCCACTCTCTTAGACTGAATTTCCCCAGGATGGCAAAACTTCCCCAAGATTGCCTCCTCGATTCAGAAACCTGGGTGAGCGTGAAACATTCGGACATGTGTTTCTTCATAATATCTGCAGAAAAGCCTTTTTCGATACAGTTTTGGACAAAATTCAGAACATGACAATAAACGAGCATTCCAGCAGTCCACGCCATCAGCACTGAATGCTGAATACATACAGAATGAAGGAACCTAGGAACAAGGGAAGTGTAAGGACCGCCTCAACTGTCCCCCACAATTTACGGGTAACTTAATACCGGTGGGTACAAATACGTCGCTTGCGGGAGGTTCCTTCCCCTCTTCTGCTTGTTCCCAGTACGCTTCTTAACGATAAGAAATCAAAAGGCGCTATAGAAAATTGATAGTATAGACGGCGTGCCAAACTACCCGAGAAAAAAGATGGCGCTGGTGAAAATACCCAGGGAAAAGGGCTTATTCTAATAATTGGAGAAGGTCATACAAACACTACTTGACAAAAAATTTATCTTTAGAGGGTAAACAACAACAGGAAAAGACCTCAAAATAATTCAGCAACTTTTTCAAGTTACCAGCAAAGATGCAAACTCATATACAATAGCATTGAATATACTATAGATGGCAGCCAATATATATTGTGAGACACTTTCTTTAAAATCTCTACCAGCCTCCCAATTATGTCATTTTTTTCTATTAGCCATCTCTTTGTTGAATGGGTCGAAAATGACATGTACTCTCAATCAATTTTTTGTTATAGCTAAAGGATCTCCTAATTCACTTCTTACTGTTAACGCGCAGATTTCCAAATATGAAGTGTTTGGTTAAACAAACTGAAGATACTTTATATTAGAGTGATGAACGTTTTCGTGGTTGGTATTTGTTCAAGAAAACGTAGGAGGGGGACATTGCTATTGCCAACTCTGGATGTCTCAAGAAAGTATAAATAAAGAAATATACAACTGCCCGAGGAGAAATCGGGTGGATAGTCTGGAAAAATAACACGATCCATCTCACTGACAGTTACAGTATTTTCACCATTGATCATATTCTGTTTATAGCCAAGAACCTCTCTCAGGTTATTGATGATACGGATCATTTCATTGTCAATGGCTGAGCTAATTTAAATCTTGCCATGTTCCATTGAATAATTAAGCTGGAATGCACCATTCTTACGAGCAGAGATTTTTCTACTAATTGTAAGACACAAATCAGTCATACTAGCAAAGTCTTTGTATTTTAGTGTGATGTATGGGTATTCACTGGATTTAAGTGCTTCTATCCAGTCATAGTCGGTAAGGATTGACCAATCGTGTGATCTAATTTTTATCTCATATGTGTGGTCTTTTCTCAGGATATCATATGTGTTTTTGAGAATACAATCGACAAGAGCAACTTCATGCTTTCTCTCGTTGAATTTGATTTCGGGGGAGAGTCTTGTCCAAAAATCGCTTGTTTTATTCAAATCATTGTAGAGGGGTTAAGAGACATTGGACATAAATGTCACATAGAAATCATTGGGCATTGTATATATCTTCAGCAGATATCCAAGAACAAAAATCAGAGGTGTATCCTAGCCAACGAACAAGCAACTGTCCCTTACGCTTATGAGTTCGACTCTTTAATACCTTTTCAATCGCATACATTCTGTTGTTTTGAACTTTTTGCAATTTATATTCATATACTCCGCCAAGAATCTTTTCATTTTTCAAATCACATAGACGATGAATAACGACGATGAATAAGACGATGAATAAGACGATGAATAAGGTTTAGTGTCTAAGACTTTTGACACTTTAAAAAGCTCTTTGGACATTAAGTAATTTCCCTTTTCAAAAATGTTACTAGTTCGATTGATACGAACTGTATGCCTTTCATTGGAATATTGTTTAAGAAAAATGTCAAGTGTGTTAAGGTCTTCTCGATGAAAACTGCCAAGAATGTCATCCTCTTTCATGTCACGTAGACGAAAAACATCTGGTAAATTCTTGAGGATGTTGAATTTCCTTGACCATGGCCAATAGATCGTCTAACATTGACATCTCTACAGGGTCGCGTGACTTCAAGTCTTCTTCCTAAAAAAAATCTTCAAATTCATCATTCCGTTGTCTCTTTGTTGGTTCATTGACCTGTAACATAAAATTATAGTTTTAATACACGTTTATGTGTTCCCTCATTGTCTTTGAAGATGAATGAAAATAGAATATAAATGGTTAGAAAAAAATGGTGAATGCCCCCTCCCCAGAAAAATATTTAAATTGAAAAAAGATCTAACGCCAAAAAATAAGGTCCAAGTCTTCAAAATATTCCCAAAAGTTCCCAATATATTAAAAAACTCCGAATATTCTAAGTTCCCAAAAATTTTAAGTCCCAAATAAACATTTTTCAGAATCAAAAATAAATAAGATTCGGAAATATAAATGGCTTTTGGTAAACCAAAACTGTATGAATAACTGTCGCCTTCCACTAAACATGCAACAAAAACATATAGGTTACGAACATCTTGTATATTACATCCTCATTTTATTAGAAATGTTCCTTGATCAAACTCAATTTATCAGTTGATAATAACTTGGACCAATTCCCTTTCTTTTATATCAAATATTTTGTCGTTCAAAGTGATATTATTAAGAATGACCTTGTCACTTGAAGTTGATATAACACTAACGCTATGGCTGTTGTCGGAATATAGGCCCATTTCACCGAGAAATAACACCTGGCAAGCGATGTTTCCCTGGAAATATTATGGCTCTCACAAGATTATAGGTTGATACAAAGGGCCAGAAACTTTAATAGTATCCCGGGATACGGCTCTCACAGGAGTGTAGGTGGATAGAAGGATATATCAACTCCAATAGTGCACCGGGAAAGGGCAGTTGCAATATCCTAAGGGTCTATACTACTGGTGTGGCCCTCCAATGTTTTTGGTCACTTAAAAAGACGCTAGAACTTTTGATTTCCGTTGAAATGAGCCGATCTGTACCGATCTTCTAGGAGTTCTGGCTCGATACGATCCACCCGCGGGGAAGAAAAACAAACAAATAAGTAAACACATTCGTGATCTTTCTTCTGAAAAAAAATTCCACTTTTTGTAGATTGGAGCTTGAAAGTTCTTCAAAGGGGTTCTCTGATATTTTGAATCAGATGGTGTGGTTTTCATTAAGTGCGCTGTACTTATTGGTGATAAGTTTGCTTTTACTTATTCGCTTTACTATTTCAAAAATCAGGCACATTTTCTCAGGCTCATAGCTTTTGGTGGTAATGCTAAACTCAATAAATTTTATACATTTGGAATCATCATAAAATTTAATCATTTTTACGTATCTATTGTTGTTAAAACTATATTTTAGAATTTTGGTTACTATTCAGCCCAGTCGCCCCTTATTTACGTTACCGCAAGCTGTTTGAAAGTCTTTGTTTTATAATTTCTGATGTGGCCTATCATTCGTTTATGTTATCTTGTGGGGGAGGCATGTTGTCTATGGGTTACAAATGGGGAGAAAACAAGATGTGTTATTTGATTCAGCATTATTGAACGTCATTGAAAGTAAATAAGCTTTAAAAGTAATTGAATATTCGGAATTTGTCGAAAAATGGCATACAAATTAAAAGAAAAATTTATACGAGAAAATAATAAGAACATTAAATACCGGATAACGGGTTGAAACGAAAGAAATTAATTGAACGAATTTCTCAGGGCTCGAGAAAAACGAGTAAAAAAATGCTAAGGAAGTAAGTT
>JAQQPU010007779.1:25793-37760 GCA_029168905.1 Artemia sp. Kazakhstan ARC1039
TTTTCTGCTATCTACCGGTGAACGTCCAGCAAATATCCAACATCAAGAAGATATCTAGAAGATAATGTATTCAATCCACTGACTCATATATGCTGATACACAGCATGCGCAGGTGTATCCATAAGTTAACAAAGGCCAGTTCTTAAACTACGTTTAGTATGGGTGGATTCTAAAACGTTGCTGAGAATCTCCAAAAGTCTTCGCTACATAAAATACATTCTAAGCTTACAGGCCTTGCTCAGATCATACTCCAGGTCAGGTCACGATTGCGACATACCTCGCTTCATGTTTCTATAAATTGTCTATTAGCTATGACAATCATCTGCAAGTTGAGGGTAAAATAGCAAGAGAAAGGGACTGGTTCTTACTGGAATCTATATCAAGAGATGCAAGTACCGTCACATCCCTGTGATTCAGCCACTACAAAATTCAGCCAGTTCGTGGGGACCACATGACGAAGTTTCAATAGTCAATGCAAAGCAAGCTTCGTCAGCAGCTGCATCTATCACGGCTCTACAGATTTTCAGAAGGGAGTCCTAAGTTCCAAGAAAAACCGATCCACTCAAGTCGTGGACGTCTTGAAATATGGGTCTCAGAAATACCTATACGAACTTGTCGTAAAATTAGTGTCCATGTCCACCACCAATGTCCTTTCGGAAAATGGATTCCAAGCCTGATCAGTTAATCAAATAGTTTGTGGTAACAATCTATAAGTAAGGAGCAACACGGCCCAATAACAACCAAATCCCTAAAACACGGAATTTTGATAACAATAGATGTATCAAATGAATTGGCTCTTTATACCGACTCCAGATATATAAAATTCATCAAATTTCATGTACCTATCAAAAGCTACGAGCCTCAAAAAATTTTAATGAAAATTTATAATAAAATTGTTTTTAGACAGAGTGAGAACGCCTCTAGTCAATGCATCTTAATAAAAATTGCACCATCAGATTCTGCATATCAGAAAATCCCACTGCAAGGGTTTCTATCTTCCATCTGCAGTAACATGAAGGTATGTAATTTTTGCCAGAGGAAATATGACGGTTGTGTGTTTATTAGTTCAGTTGTCTTTTTGTTTTTGTTTTTGCCAAGGTGATGGCATCGAACCAATGGTCATATAAGATCGGGAGAGGGCTTGCTCAAACGAAAATTACAGTTCTAGTTCCCTATTTTGTGAACAAAACGATCGGAGGGCAACTAGATTTCCCCTCCCTCTCACGTTCCTTTTCCCCAAAGTCATCCGATCAACATTTTGAGATAACCATTTTGATCAGTATAGTTCAAAGGTCAAGTAATCATGTCCATGGGCGCCGGCAGGGGGCAGGGGTAGGCCTTGCCCCCCCACCCTGCGAATTTAGGACTATAAAGTAATTATAAGGAAACGGAGAAAACGGAAAAGCAGAAAACGGAAAAACTGTGGGGAAAATGTGTGTTGCCCCATTGTTGACCACCTGCTAATAGATTTTGACCCTATAATGAATGTGTAGGAGCCTAACTATTGATAACATTCAATCAAAGAATTGGCTTTTTATGATGATCCTAAATATGTATTTATTTATTAGAAATTAGTGCAATTATTAGTACACAAGAACGTTCGTATAATTAAAGAAAACATAAGGAAAACAACTTAATAATGCGCAATTTCGGTAAAAAATATGCCGTCAAATTTTGCTTGCATTGTCAGTGAACCCATAAGCTGATACATGAAGCCACTATAATCAGAAATGTTTCCCCTGAACGTAATGCTGGGAATTTTTGTATTTTACCCCTGAACGGATACGTTTCTTGTGTTTTATTGTCGTTTATTTAATTTTGCAGGAGTGATTGCATTTATCTAGTTGTCGCTTTAAAAAAGATTTAATTATTTACAGTAATGAAGCATAAAGATGTCAAATATATTGGTTTTGGCATTCAAAATTAAATTAAAAATATTGAATTAAAAAATTTTATTTGATTTTTTTAATCTCAGTTTTAATGTTTTACTTTGAACAAACTACTTTGATAATGCATTAGCGTACGTTTTGTAACCGATAGAGTCTAAAGGCAGTAGATATTTTGGTGTTTGATAACCAAGTTCAAAACTGTCGATATTGTTAAAAAATATCCGTCTAACGCTTCGGCATTGCTCAACAGAACTGAATGCTGTGAATTCGTACCTTAGTTTTTGTAAGGAGGCTATTGTTTTGTGTATTTTTTTTTTAATTAATTGCTTTTTCCATTTTTATATACTTTTTCTTTAATTGACATACTTTTTTCATTGCCTTTAGAAAAATGTTTATCTCTAAGCTTCATTGAATAAAAAAAAGTTTTTTCAACTGAAAGTAATGACTAACATTAAAACTTAAAACGAACAGAAATTATTACGTATATGAGAAGGGTTGCCCGCTCCTCAATACCTCGCTCTTCACGCTACAGTTTTTCGGCACTTAAAAAAAGCTGCTTATTGCTCTAATTAAACGACCCTTGTGTTTCAGTAGTTGTTTTTAAAGAATCGGGACAAAATTTAAACTTTAGCGCAAAGAGCAAGGTATTGAGGAGGGGTTAACCCCCTTCATATACGTAGTAATTTCTGTTCGTTTTAAGTTTTAATGTCACTTCTTAGTTTCAGATGAAAAAACTTGTTTTTTTTTTTATTTCTGATTTTTTTTTTAAATAATGCTAGGATACCTGGCTCCACCTCCATGGAACAATCCCCTCCCCACAGAAATATCCTCTGGGCAATTCCATCCTGGTGAAAATTTACCCCGGACAGTTACCCTTAACATCTCCATGCCTAAAATTGAATCGGTAAAGAAAAACTAAAACATAAAAAAATTTCGTATAGGAATTCTGGCAAATTCACCAAGCGTAAAATTTCGCCTGGAAAGTTCACCCCCTGGAAACTTTCCTCTCCATTTAAATTCTCCCTGTTTAAAATCCTCCCAGGAGATAGTTCTTTCTCCCTTCCCCACCCGAAAAATGTATGCATATTCCCAATAACAAATAAAACACGATGTTCATTTTATTACTTAAAAATGTTTCCCCAGGGGCTGCAGGGGGTCATTTTATCTCTAAAGACATAGTTATTGGGTCTTTAAAGTATGCTGAAGAAGAAAGCTATCTCAAAATTTTGATCGGACGATTCTGGGGAAAAGGTGGTGTGGGAGGGGGCCTAGTTGCCCTCAAATTATTTTGTCACTTGAAAAGGGCACTAGAACCTTTCATTTCCGTTATAATGAGCCCTCTCTCGACGGTCTAGACTCACTGGGTCGATGCGATCACCCCTAGGGGAAAAAAAAACAAACAAAAAAACAAATGAAGACGCATCCGTGATCTTTCTTCTGGCAAAAATTACAAAATGCCACATTTTTGCAGATATAAGCTTGAAACCTCTACAGCAGGGTTCTTTGATACGCTGAATCTAATGATTTGATTTTCGTTAAAATTCTATGACTTCAAGAGCTCTTTCCCTCTTTTTTAGAAAATCAGGCAAATTTTCTCAGGCTCGTAGCTTTTCATGGGTAAAACTAAACTTAATGAAACTTATATATCTGGAATCAGCATAATAAGCCAATTCTTTTGATATATCAATTGGTTTCAAAATTCAGTTTTTTAGAGTTTTGGTTACTATTGAGCCGGATTGCTCCGTAGTTAAAGTTCATTACCATGAACTGTTTGGTTGCCCATCAACATCCAAACACAGATCATTGACATATGAAATATTTCGTTTTCCTTTCGCTATTCCATTTTTTTTTAATGTCTGAATATACAAGGGATTTAAGGTCAAGGTGGAGAATTGTCCTGTTATGAAACATGTACATTTTATATGACTGTTATAAGATTAAAACGTGATATCTGTAGGCAGGATGATTTTTGAGTATCTCTACTCCTTCTGTAAACTATTCTAAGGAGTAGGAAATTGCATAAAGACAAGTCTACACCTGCTATAATCTGCGGAATCAATCTTTCTGTAATTTTGGTTTGAGTTTGATTTTCTTTTAAGACTAAATGCATAACAATTAAATATATTATTGATTAAACAAATGGATCCCTTTGCAAGGAATCCTTGCGGTTTAAAATTTACTGTATTTTGTTTCATTTTGCATGCAATTTAATTTCACTTTTTATTTAAGATTTTTTTCCTAAAAGTATTTAAAAATAAGATTATTAGTACGTAAAATAATTCCTGAAATATATTCCCTGTCATTCAGCCACCACAGATATTTTGGTGTTCGCCCCCCCCCCTCTGGAAAATTTTCTGCCGTCGCCCCTGATACTGGGGATGAAATGGCCCTGCATGTCCCTGGGGAATGGGTTGTAAGTTATGAAATTTGTCCAGTGTTTACACATAGTATTTGTTATTGGGAAGTAAACACACATTTTTTGGGTTGGTTATTTTCGGTGGGGGTGATTTTCTGGGGGGGGATTTTCTAAGGGGAGAATTTTCATTGAGGAGGGAAGTTTCCAGGGATACGGCTACCAAGTTTCCAGGGAAGTTATGGATACGGCTACCAAAGTATTTGCGATGATTTTGCTTAAAAAGTTCGAGGTAGCAAGGGATGAGCGGACACGTGAAAATCAATGCGGATTTCGAAGAGGGAGAGGGTGCACTGACCAGGTCTTCACTCTTCGCCTTATTCTCCAACAGTGCGAACGCTACAAACTCCCCGTAATTAACATGTTCCTTGATTTTGTGGCTGCTTTCGACTCTGTAACTCGCAAAAACCTTCGGCGAATCATGTTTTGGAAGATGGTATGCCAGTAGAATTCATAGAGCTGTTGAAGGCCTACTACGAGCATTGTAAATCGACAATAAGAGTGCTGGCTGAAGAAACTGAGCCCTTCAATGTCGAAAGTGGTGTAAAACAGGGGTGCATATTGTCCCCTGTTTTGTTTAACTACTGTATAGACGGGATTCTAGAGAGTGCACTCTCGAGTTTTGATTGTTGTTATGGGATTGGGCATTAACGTGTCTGACCTGGACTACGCAGACGACATCGATGCTCTTGCCGCTGATCCAGCAACTGCCCAAGCAATGTTAAATGAAATAGCACATTTCTCTCAGCTACTGGGTATGAAAATCAACACGGCCAAAACTAAAGTCATGGACCTAAACATGCATTCGGATTATCAGCTTGTGCTTTACGGACAAGAATTGGAAAAAGTCGACAGCTTCACCTATCTTGGCTCAATAATAGACTCTCATGGAGGCTGTGACCTTGACGTACAGAACAGAATCAACAAAGCCCAAGCCATCTTCTCACCACTCCGCCGCCATCTGTGGATCCGGCGGTAGACCAGCATGAAGACAAAACTTTCTGTTTATAAAGCGGCTGTTAGATCTGTTCTCTTCTATGCAGTCGAAACTTGGCCACTGAAGGCGCTTCATCTCCATGATTTGGAATTCTTTGACCACAGCTGTCTACGAAAAATCCTGAGGATTCGATACTCCGACAGAATCTCAAATGTTGATGTGCGCCACCGCTGCTGTGACATCGAACCCGCCGCCATGATTGTCAAACAGAGAAGACTGCGTTGGCTTGGTCATGTCCTTAGAAGACCCAATGACTGCATCATAAAGCAAGTGCTTCTAGCTATCCCATTGCCAGATTGGCGCAGGCGACCTGGTGGTCAATTTAAGAATTGGTGGACAACTGCCAAAAACGACCTCGACCCCATTGGCGGATTTCAAAAGTTTGGCAGAAAGTGGGAGAGCTGCTGGCTCCGGTTTGCTGAAGAGTTGGCACAAGATCGCGACAAATGGGAGTCAATCATACGTAGTCTTCTAGATGCCGGGTGAGGCGTCCGCGTCTGGTCCCGCAACAAGTACAAATAAGTAAGTAAGTTTCTAGGGACGGCCTTTTAAGGGGAAACTACACACGAGGGAATTTACCAGAATTCTTATACGAAATTCATTTTATTTGACGTACTTTCTCTTTGCCAATTCAGTTTTATATTGAAGGATATTCCGAGGAAACAGCTTAGGTAAAATTATAAAGGACTTAGAGTTGTCTAGGGGTATTTCCGTGGGGGAGGTAATCGTCCGGAGAAATTCTCAATGGGGGAATTTTACGTAGGAGAAACCTTCCATTGAGACATTGGGCGGGAAGACTTTCCAAGAAAAATTTTCCGAGGAGGGAGGATTTCTGGCATAATCTGAAAAACCATCGAAAATTAAAAGAAAAACGAGTCTTTTTTCTAACGAAAGTATGTTAAAATAATTTTCCAGGCACAATTGCCGTAAGAAGTTTTATTTATGGGGATTTTCAGCAGGGATGGAATTGTCTGGAGGAAGGGGCATCTTACGCGGGATAATTTTTCCAAGGAGATTTTGTCTTGGGTAGATTTTTCAGGGAGAGAAAAGGAGGATATTCCAGCATTATTTGAAAAATGATAAGAAATTAAATTACAAAAAAGTATTTTTTCAACTAAAAGTAAGGAGCAACATTAAAACGAACAGAAATTACTCCTTGTATGAGGGTGGATTCTCTCCTCAATACATCGCCCTTTACGCTAGTTTTAAATTTTTGTCCCATTATTTAAGAACAACTCTTGAAACACAAGAGCCGTTTAATTAGAGTCAGGATATTTTAAAATACAAAAACAAACTTTGGCGTAAAGAGCGAGGTATCGAGGAGGGGTTACTCCCCTTATATTCGGGAATATTTCTGTTCTTTTAAATTTTAATGTTGCTCCTTACTTTCAGTTGAATTTTTTTTTTTATTATTTAATTACTGAAAGGCTGAACCAATTCTCAGGGGAAAATATTGACCTGTTTCTGATTTGAATAACAAAAAATAGCCAGTAGTTTATTTTTCTTTTTCCTGAGCCTGAGTAATTCCAAATCAAGGTTTATGTAATGTTCATTCATGTAATGTAAGTTTATTTATTTCATTAAAATATTTAGATGATGAGCAATTAAAATTTAAATTAAAATCTGCAAAATGCTCTTTATTTGCAAATTTTGTTATTGAATTTTGATCCTAATAATAATTTTGATCCGATAATAAAAATATTTATATATCGTTTAATTAATATATCGCCCAACACTAGTCGTGGATGCACTGAAAGGGCTTAAGTGTCTATAACACCCTTTTCCAAAGTTCCCAAGATGTGTTTTTTGCAAAGGTTCAATTGGCTATACTTTAACATTTTATCGCTACAACTAGTTAATAGCCTACTGTATTGTTACTCGAATACCTTTGGTAGCCGGATTGCTCTAAATTCTGGTTTTGATACTTAGCACAATCTGATTCAATATTTAGTGTTGACTTTTGTCGCATTAAATTGATGTTTCTGTTTGTGTAGGTCGTTAAAATGTTTGCATTGGTAACTGTGGGTTTTTTGTGTACGTCCCCATAAAACCAAAAATTGTATCTGGAAAAACATATTTATATACTGAATAAATGTAGAAATCTCCAATTAATAAATTTCTTCTTAAATCTTACCCTTTGCCAAGGATTCAGCGTTCTCTCTAAGTCTTATATTTGACATATACGTAGCAAAATTCATAAGAACAGTAAAAAAAAAAAAAACAAAAAACGGTGAATTATGTGAGCTATACAAAACAATGTGGACAAAATCTTGGAAATCATAAAAAAAAACTGGACCATATTTCTTCTGCGTACGGACCTATTCGTGATCATTATGTGGATTTTTATATAGAATCCACATTTCGTTTGCTTTGAATACCAAGGAGAGTAAAATGAAACCTGATTCTTTAAATTGATTCAGTGGAAACTTACAAAACCACATACGTCTTAACAAATTAGGAAAATCCGGGAACTTAATTTTTAGTGGACAAGACCTGCATATACAGTTATACTCTTTTGAATCTTCGCGGGTGCCAATGTTTATGAAGTACATCTTTCCTGATTACTGTAGCAAAGACAAACACTGCTATTAATTGGCAATAAAATCGGTAAAAAAAAAGAAAATAAAGGCGATTGTATGTAAGTATATAATCCTAATATCTTGTTTACCAAACGGGTGTTGAGTTTTCTTATATTATTGCATAGTCAAAAATCTAAGCTTTGCATTAATGTATCTATAATTAAAATTATTCAAGATTTAAACTCTTAAAGTTATTAGTTAATTGACTTACCTACAAGATTAATTTTTTAGAAAGAACGGTTTCCCTATTTTATTATATTTATCCGTTTAGAGTTTCGACTCTATTCAGTTATTTTTAAAAGTGTTATTTTTTCTAATTCCGAAAATATCACTTTTATTGTTTAATTTCTTCTATGCAAACAACATATTTTACCAGGACAAAAAAGCCAACCAGACGTGATACATTCAAATGTTATTGTCCATTGAAAGTTCGACTTACTGATTTATGGGCGAAGAGCCCCTTGAAAGGCTTGCCCTTTTGTTACGAAAAGCATTCCCAAATTATAGAAATCGTTGCCTCCTATTTTTTTACGGTTCGATCCGGCTGCAGTGTGAAACTTCGCACAAGGCAAAAATCCTTCATAATTTTGTAATAACCAAAAGAAAGACTAGAAAATCCCATTTTTCAGGTGCAAACCGGGTTTTCCGGGATAGAAATCCCGGTTCTTCCAGGGGACATTTCTTCTTTAGAGGGTTTCCATGTAAATATATCTGTTAAATAACAGTGTGTCTCTGAATTATGTGACTTCAATTATAATGTAGTTTATAAATTTTGCTAATTTGTCTTTAATGTTGAGGTACGTTTGTCAGAATCGTGGCTTGTCTTCGTTTTGTTCTCTGTTGTTTGTCTGATTACAGTTAACAAAGTTACAGTTACAGTTAACAGTTAACAAAGGACTGGTTACTGCCCGACCCCTTGTCCCTGATCCAAACGCCTGATGGACTGATCAGCTTTTGTCTCCTAATAATCTGAATATTGCAATGTTCTTGAATTTTTTTTTTAATAATGAAGTATATACATAGCAATATAGAATTTATACTCTCCATCTTTTTGCCCTATTTGAGACAAAATGTGTCTTTGGTGGCAGAAATTGACACTTTACTAAGGTGCGATCTATTTAGTCATGATTGCAGTGGGAGTTGCAACCTAGTGAAGGACGAACTACCGTGAAGGACTAAAAATTAAAAACACGCGTTTAAGAAAAGACTGGCTAGTGAGAAAAATGGTTATTTCTAGCTGATTCAGGAATTTTACTTGAAAAGGACTCCATATATTCTCATTATCATTGAAATGAACAATCCCCTGATACTCTACAATCGTTGAGTCGATACGATATCCTATGATGAAAAAAAAAAAAATACATCTCTGCTATCTATGCCAAAATTCGATTTTCGCTGGGGGTCTGTTATTCTCCGGTAAAGGGTTTCTGGGAATAGCAATTTCCATGGTATACTTCTTATTTTGAGTTGACGTCATGTTTAAGAGGTTCGGATTCTTTTCATACATAATTAGATTGGCTGTAAAAAATTATAATTGTAAAACTATATCGTAATTAAAGTTCACGGTTCAGTTGAATCTGAAAAACAATTACTACTTTCATATCAGTGTCAGTTGTGAAACATTAGTCACTACATATTTTCTTTAAAACCCTCTTTTAGAATTTTCACTACTATGGCCTGTTGTTTGCTCTTTTCTAGATTCCAGCTATTGCTGCAACAATGATTAAGGCTGCAAGAACACCAGTGTCAAAGTGTGACCTAGATTAAGAACAATATCTTAAGGCAAGCTGTTTTCATCTGGTGCAACTGGTAAATTAATCACAATAAATAGACAAATACGATTTCACCACGAATATTTTTATATTACCATTTAATTGAGAAGCACAAAATTTTGTGTAAGGGCTGAGGGGGATACCCATAGCTATCTAAAGTGTTAAGAAGGAATCAGGTTGTCACCTGACTGGTTTACGAGACTGACAGGAAAGGGTTAAATAGATACTTGCCGGTTTCCCACGTGGAAGAGCGAAATTCACAATAAGGGTAAAATTTTAACACTTCCGGAAAAAAAGTCTTTTTACCTTTCTCTATCTCCCACCCCGCTAAAATGATCTAAATAAATTTTCAATCGGTAAAATATTTCTCGCAGCCTTTCTGATCTATAATATGACTTGGTTTAATATATTTAATTGATCTTTTAGTTTACTTATTTATTGGAGAACATGTTGCTTTGGTTGACTTCGTGCACACGATGTATAATCGTGGATTGTTAAACGATGGGCAGTACATAGTCATATCCGTTGATGATCTTATTTACGACCCAAAGGAGCCTCTGGAACGGTACTTACAAAGGCGTAAGTAATTACTTTTTATACCTGATCTTTGCCCTGCATTAAAGCCGTCGAAAAATATTTTATTTTGACGCCCCGAAAGGGGCAGATACTATTGAAAGTTATCGTAATAGGATTGGCAGTTGGAGAACCAAACATTTCTTAAGATCTGTTAAATTCAAATTCAGAATCCAGCAGTCAATATCAAAAATTTAAATAAAAACTCAGATTAGTTTCATTCTTAATGACATATTCTTAAATTAAATGCATTTTTATAGGTCGTTTTCATATTCAAGTCGTGCTGGTCGGTTGGCCAACTTTACTGTCTGCTTAATAACCTTTGAAACTTACATGCAAGGTGAATTGATGCTCAATTTTTGAGCAAGTTCTGTTCTTCATTTATGCTAATGACCTAATTGCTGGGGTTGTTTTCCGAAAACCAAGATTCTGTTTTCGCGAATGTCATCCCAAATCTTCCCAAGTTACAATATAAAGATCGCCATCAGTGATGATTAATGTTGCGTATCGTAAGATACCCAATTACTTTTCAAATGAACGTCTGCTTTTTCTTTTCTGAATTCCCGTTTCCTTCTTGAAAATCCTTGTAATTGTTTTCACTCTTTCGTTTTTCTTCTCTTAATTGATTACGAGATTTTTAAATACATGGCTGTTTCACCATCAGCTAAATTAGTCCGAATTCAGTAATTGTCAACTTTTGTAGGGCTAGTCATCCTTTCCCCAAATGTTGACTGACATACGAAACTAGCTAAAACTTCTATGCAAGCGATATACTCCAATCGCTTGTATTTGAATCATGTTTATATTCCCCTGATTGGTCGCCACCTGTCACTTGTCTTTGTGGCTATGAAACCGGTTTTCTCAGATCTAAAATTCTCGAGTGTGTTCTGAAGAATTAACAAGTATCAGGACTACAATTGGTGTAACTTGATAGTGTTGACTCCAACTTTTGATTGTGGTATATCTCGCTTGAAAGGACTCCAAGGAGCTACCATATGAAGATTTTAACAAAGTTTGTTGCTTGGTATAATTTCTTCTTAGTTGCTTGTATTAACTAAAGCTCCTGCTCGAATCTAAAGTCCCGTCATGGTAGTCGGAAGTAGTGTTGAATTACACAGAAGTGTTTATTACTGAGCGTTCTGCCAACTCCAGAATCCCCTAGTCGATTTACAAGTTCTAGCTTATAACTATAGCTTAGAGCTATTTTCATTTGACCTGACAGTGTGAGGCATTGCGAAACTTGCTTTGGTAAGGGCCTTAGTTCATCAAATGGTGAGTAGAAGGCTATCTTATACTCCCATTGCTCACCCCTGCTGCCACCTACAACTTTTTTCACATAATTTATGTCTGTTTGTTGTCATTGAGAATGAAAAAACAGGAATTTTATCACTTTTATGGATGGTTATGTGTGTTGGTCAATTTATTTGATGTTTTTCATGGATGTCAACAGTAATTTCTGTTTGTTTTATGGTTTTTGTCAGTGAGAATTTGAAAAACAGGAATTTTCTCGCTTTTATGGATGTTTTTATGGTTTTTGTCAGTGAGAATGAAAAAACAGGAACTTTCTCACATTTATGTCTGTTTTATGTCTGTTTGTTGTCGGTGAGAATGAAAAAACAGGAACTTTCTCACTTTGATGGATTATTGAGTCTAATGGGGACAGGTCAATGACCTCTTTCTCCAGGTGTGTTTTTGGCACGCTCGAGGCAAATGTTATGATCCAGAAATAGTATTTGTTGTTTTT
>JAQQPU010007780.1:18383-37752 GCA_029168905.1 Artemia sp. Kazakhstan ARC1039
AACAAGATTCATATGAAAACATTCAAAGAGATCGTGGAAGTTAATTTGTTAATCCACATGTAAAAAGGGTTTTATTGAAATATAATACAGTGCTCTATCATAGTCATAGTCCTATAAAGGCGGCATTGGCTGTACGTTTGATATGGACTATTTGGCTTTTAATTTCAAGATATTGTACATTGAACAATACTGCTGCATTTATTCAAGATTTAAATAAAATCATATTGATTTATAACCAACGTCCTCATCGATCCTTGTCCAATATTAGCCCTTATCGAAGTTCATCGCAGTGACAATTCACTTTTTCTTCAGCAATATTCTAACGAAAAGGCAAGGAAGAGGAAATTTAATGTTGGTGATACTGCTCGAGTCAATCGAACAAGAAATATTTTTGAAAAGGGGAACTACTTGTGGTCCACTAAACATTTCAAAGTGTCAATCGTCTTGGGCACTAAACCTATAACTTGTAGTCTTCGTGTTATGAAAGATGATGAGATTCCTGGCGGTTCTCATGATTATGAATTACAAAAAGTTTGAAATAGCGAAATCTATGATATTGAAAGTGTATTAAAGACTCAAACTCACAAGGGTAAGCGACATTTGCTTGTTCTCTGGCTAGGATACAACTTGATTTTAAAACCTGGATAGTTGTTGCGGACGTTCATAATGTCTATTGATTTTTATGTGACGTTTATGTCCAATGTTTCTGTCCCTCTCTATGACAATTTGAATAAAACGAGTGATTTTTGGACAAAACTCTCTCCTGCAATTAAATTTCAGGAACGTAAGAAGTTACTCTTTTAGAATGTATTCTCAAAAATACATATGATATCCTAAGAAAGGATCATACATATGATGTAAAATTTAGACCACATGATTAGCCAGTCGTTAACGAACAACATATAATTGAAAGGATTGATTCATATGAATACCCCTTTGTCACAATATCATACAAGGAGTTAGGTAGTATGAATGATTTGTGTCATGCTATCAATAGAAGAATTTACACTCGTAAAAATTGTACTTTTCAATTCAACTATTCAATGGAATAGGGCAAGATCTACATTAGTTCACCCATTGGCAACGAAAATGTTATTCTCAATGATAATCTAAGAGATGATCTTGTTTTTACATATAATATAATCAATGGTAAAAGTGCTGGGAACTCTAGTGGCATGGATCGTGTCATTTTCACAGAGAACCCACCCGCCTTTTCCCCGGACAGTTGTATATGAGAAGCGAGTACAAGGCTTATCAACTAAAAGCTGTGGTTTTCATGTACTATTATACTTTGTTTTCTGATGTCACGGACATATACCGTCAGTTCCTCAAGATTTATGATGAACATCCTCAATTGAACGACTTTCTAGTTCAAAATACTCTTTCCTACCTCAGTAAAAGTATTTGATGCGCTAAAAGTGAAATGTTTTAAATGTATGTAAATATGTTTATTAATAAAATATTCATGTACAAAACATTGTGTTCTTTTTTAGATTTCTTTTTCTACGTATAGGTAATCATCAGAAACGATAAGTGGTGGCAGCTCTTTAGGATTCAGGTTTTACCCATCTTGGCATGCAAAGTCAGGGTCATATTTTCCACAATATATTGTAACTTAATTTTTATTAAATCTCTTTGTAAAATCAATAATACTATTCTGATTCATATTATGAAATTTACATGTTTCAATTTGCTTATTTGAAGCAATGTCACACATTAAATGCTCAAATAAAGAAGCGTAGACCAGGTTCTTCTTCCCAAAACAATTTAAAGCCGCAACGAAACCAGTCTCTTAAAAATAAACTGAACTCACGTTTAGGTTTCTTTTGCAATCATGACGAGGTAAGTATTTTCCCTTTGATCACATTTATCATAGTGACATTTGGAGTATAAGAAACCTCTAATATGAGAGTCACAAATCTCTTCAAGACACGAATTACAGTCTTTAATTTGCACAGCTTATCCTCTATGCAATTTACATAGATTGTATAACCTACCCTTTTCATTATAGTCATCAGTTAAAATACAATTCTTACAGGATGACCAGCTGCCCAAAGTATACAAGCATAATGGACATGTGTAAACCATTTTTAGATGTTGAATGTCTCACTTCAAAAAAGAAACTGACTCACATTCAATAACAATGTCTACTAGGAGAAGTGACATCGCAAAACTTTTTTAGACATGATTTCTTCAAAATAGCCGTCTAAGTAGTGGATAAAATCAAAACTACAATATCATCTTGTTTTGTCTCAATTAATATATCTATAAATTGAGCAGAAGCAGCTGAGCCATGACGACAAATTGTCATGCAATAGTCCAAAGATGGGGAATCTGTTCCTATTATATCGTTAATTATTTCTCGAGAAAATATTTTCCGTTGAAGAGATAGTTCTAGAAAATCATCGTCTAAAATTAACCATTTTACCAATTTTACTAAATTACGTAAGATTTTCTGGTTCTCAAATCAATTCATTTTAACATTCTCACTACCGAAAACTGAATAAAAATCTCACTAGTAACAATTCTTTTTATAGATTGTTTTCATAAATATATTTCACTAATGCATTTATTCTGTCTTTTAGTCTCTGTGTATGTATTACATTCACTTTAGTCGCAAAGCATAATTGGTCTTCCGATTGGAATTTTGTTAATTATATATACATACCCGTGATATACGTGATACATAGATATATGATATATACAAATATGATACATACAAATAATAATATACATCCTGCATACATCTTGTCCCATTCTAAAGTAAGTCTGCAACCCCTTGTAATTTTCACTGCTGTCCTAGGCACTTTAGGCTCCTGCTCACTAACAATTTTAATATTTAATAGTTTATAAGCATCCATTTTGATGTTGACACGCTGATCTCTTTTTCAATACTGTAGAAATAATGGGAAACCTGGAATCCTGGGCGTCTTCCAGAAAATGGTAGATGTCTAAACATTTATATGAGGGGCTTCTATTTTTAGAGGGAGGATACAAAAACAATGTGCGTGCAAAAGCGGCTACGAATCGAGACAAATTGAGTTTGCTAGGGGTAATATTGGAACACCTGGGGAGTGTCATAGAAATCTTATACTATTTTCCTAGGGATGTCACAGGAATCTTGCCAGCTAGAAACAGGTGACCGCATTGCCCAGGTGCAAGGGACTAGGAGCTATACTTGTACACCTCCTATCTGACCATTTGATTTCCCCTGCTAATTTCCTATCTGGCCATTTAGAACCCCATGGTATTTTTATATCTGACCATTTAAAATCAGCGAGGGGCTCTCATGAGAGTCTTGCTAACCGAGACCGGTAGAAAGAGAGCTCTCACGGGAGTAGCCTAATACCTACATCTCTTACAAGTTAAAAAAGTGACCGGATCGGGACTCGAAGGGGTTGGGCCCCGGTAAAATCAATAGATAGGATACTACTAATATGGTAATAATATTGCACTATCTCAGAATTTTGATCGGATCCTTTTGAGTGAAAAGGGTGCAGGGGGGCTGCTTATCCTTCTACCTCTTTTGACTCTTAAAACGGAACTAGAATTTCAATTTTCAATCAAATGAGCCTCCTCGAAAGTTTATACGATCACCCCTTCTATAAAAACCATATATGCCCCCGGGGAATACCTTACAACGATTGCCTCGGGGTCCTGGGGGACTGTGCCAGCCCCAGAGCCCATGATGCATGGAATATTTTGAGCAAAATGGCTATCAACAAATTTCAATAGGATGCATTTAGAGAAAAAAGGGTGTGTGTGGGGGGGGGGGGGGATCTAGTTGCCTTCCTACCACTTTTGAGTCTTAAAAACAAAACTAAAACTGTCAATTTTCAATCAAATGAGCCCCCTTCAAAGTTTTTACGGCCACCCCTTCTCTAAGAACCTTATAAGGCCTTTCGGCATAACCTACAACAATGGCCCTGGGCTTGGGGGGGGGGGGGTAAACCCTGAAGTTTTTATAACATGATCTTTGGTCTATTTTGAACAAAATGCCTTTCTCAAAATTCGTTGAGACGTTTGGAGAAAATAGGGCCGGTGGGGGGCTGTCCTCTGATCACTTTTAAATCTTAAAAAGGGAGCTAGAACTTCCTATTTCCGATCAAATGAGCCCCCTCCGAAGTTTATATGACAATCCCTTGGGTAAAAACTTTATAATCTCGACGCCATAACTTTCAACACTTGCCCCCGGGCTCTAGGGGGTTGTTTTGACCCCGAAGTTTTGTTATCTGATCTTTGAACTATTTTGAACAAAGTGGCTATTTCAAATTTCTTTTAATTTTTCGGGGGGAAAATAGGTCGTGAAGGGGTACCTAGCTGCCTTCCGATCACCTTTGACTCTGAAAAAGACAACTAGAACATCTGATTTCCAATCGAATGAACCCTTTTGAAGGTTTATACGACCAAACCTTCCACAAGAAGTGCCTCTGGTAAAATATATATATGTAAATAATAAAAAATTGTAGCCTAGTGGTCTTTATTATAGGCAACACGATAGTATTGCCTCTGATAGCTTTTGCACCTTTTTGATAGCCTGTATCAACAGAGTCTATTTAGATTTAGATCAATATCCCTCTCAATATTCCTTGAAAGCTTCTCTTTAATAACTATAGCTTCAATAGTAGTAGTAATAGTCGCACTAGCAGTAGGGGTTGTAGTTGTAGAAGTAGTACCAGTTGTAGTAGTAGTAGTGATCGTACTAGCAGTAAGTGCATAATTCTTTTGGGTCAGTTCAATATTCCTCCTTAACCTGCCCTGAAGGTTTAACTCGATTCTCGTAACCTTAATAGTGTTAGTAGCAGTAAAAGAAGCAGCAGTAGTTGTAATAGCGGCCTTATACACATGGGGTCTCTTATTGATTCAATACTACTTAGTTAGTTCTATACTAATTCTACTACTACTGCTAATACTACTACTACTATGACTACTTTTGCTACTGCTAAGGCTAAAGATACGAAGGTGAAAATTACAGGGAGTTCTCAGAGGGGACTAGAATTAAATCAAAATACACAGTGTACAAGCATGTTGTCAAAAGGGCGTATTAGCAATATCTAAGGAACGGCTTGGAGTATTAAGTTGAAACTAAAGGGCTGGTTGTGGGGGATATTGAACTAACCAAAAGGCCCTAAGTGTAAGCAATTAATACAGTAGTAGCCCCAAGATGGGTACAGAGCGTAAACCCTTATTTGGGCACTAAAGATTGCCAATACGATTTGGGTCATAAACCTAGATAACCAACCGTCCTAAAAGAGAGAAACCTCATTAGCATAACCACTTTTCCTAGCAACCAGATCCGAATGACCTATATATTCCTGTTAGGACAAGACTAACATATATTCAACCTTGTAATCGTAGAATCGACGTAATCAGAGGAATTAATACTTAAGTGAATCGTTTCATATGATTTCAAATCGGTAAATAGAATTATGATATAGTATAGCCGCTTGTATCATCATATTCATGGGTATGAGTGCTTATATCAACACCTCTTTTAGAGGGAACTTAAGATCATCTAATGTCCCATTTCCAAGGGCCCCAATTCCCCTCACCCCAACTTTTTGCTCCCCTTTTTTGCATTGTTTTTTTTTTTGTTTTTTTAACTTTGTTTTTTAACTAATTTTTTTTAATTAGAAATATTTAAATTTTTCATGTGTTAAAATAACATAAAACGTACTTAAAACAAACAAAAATCACTTTTGATATTTTGAAATACGAAATGAAAATGCTATAGATGTTTTAGTCGTGATTTTTCCTATTAAAAAATGATATTTGTAGTGACATTCTTTTTCATTTATTCCTTTTTTTACAGATTTTTTTTGTCAAAACTAAAATTCAAGTTTCTTAAATGACCAAATATTTTAATACATCAGATTTATCTTAACCTTGTGCATTCTTGTTTGCCAAAACTAAAACCCTGTAGTGAAATTTTTTTTCTTTTTATTTAGAGTTAGAATTTTTTGGACTCTGAATTTTTTTGGACTTCAAATTTTTGGGACTCAAAATCTTATAAACTATATTTCTAATAAATCAAAAGTATCTTAACCGTGTGTGCTAATATTTGTCGTAACTGAAACTCAAGTTTCTTAAATGACCGAATATTTTTAATAAATCAGATGTATCTTAACCGTGTGGATTGTTATTTGTCAAAACTAAAAACCCAAGTTTCTTAAATGATCAAATATTTTTAATAAATCACACCTATTTTAAAAGTGTGTGTTCTTATTTGTCAAATCTAAAACCCAAGCTTCTAAAATTATCAGATATTTTTGTATTAAATCAAATGTATTTTAACCGCGTGTTCTTATTAATCAAAATCAAAACCCAAGTTTCTTAAATGATCAAATATTTTTAACATATTCTAAAAGTCTATCTTCATGTTTGTCAAAACTAAAGCCCAAGTTTCTTAAACGATCAAATATTTTTTTAATAAATCAGATGTATCTGAACCCTGTCTTCTTATTTATCAAAACTAAAACCCAAGTTTTTTTAATGATCAAATATATATAATAAAATCAGATGTATTATAACCGTTTGTCTTCTTATTTGTCGAAACTAAAACCCAAGTTTCGTAAATGATCAAATATTTTTTAAAAGATCAGATGTATATTAAGCGTGTGTGTTCTTATTTGTAAAAACTAAAACCCAAGTTCTAAAGTGACCAAATATTTTGATAAATCAGATGTCTCTTAACCACGTGTATTATTATTTGACAAATCTAAAACCCGAGTTTCTTAAATGATGAAATATTTTTAATAAATCAGATGTATCTTAACCGTGTGGCTAATATTTGTCAGAAGTAAAACCCAAGTTTCTTTAATGATCAAATGTTTTTAATAATTCAAATGTATCTTGACCATGTATTTTCTTATTTGTCAAACTAAAACACAAGTTCCTAAATGATTAAATATTTTTAATAACTCATATGTATTTAACCGTGTGGATTGCTGTCTGTCAAAACTAAAACCTAAGTTTCTTAAAAGATCAAAAATGTTTAATAAATGAGATGTATCTTAACCGTATGCGTGCTTATTTGTCAAAACTAAAACCCAAGTTCCTTAAATGATCAAATATTTTTAATAAATCAGATCTATGTTAACAGTGTATTTTCTTATTTGTTAAAACTAAAACCTATGTTTCTTAAATAATCAAATATTTTTAATAAATCAAATATATTTTAAACGTGTGTCTTCTTATTTCTCAAAACTAAAAACCAAGTTTCTTAAATGATCAAATATATTTAATTAATCAGATCTATCTTACAATGTGTGTTCTTGTTTTTCAAAACTAAAACCTAGCTTTCTTAAATGATCAAATATTTTTAATAAGTCAGATCTATCTTAACAGAGTATATTCATATTTGTTAAAGCTAAAACACAAGTTTCTTAAATGATCAATTATGTTTAATAAATAAGATATATGTTAAACGTCTGTCCATATTTGTCAAAACTAAAAACCAAGTTTCTTAAAACCAGTTTCCCAAATGACCAAATATTTTGAATAAATAAGAAGTTTCTTAACCACGTGCGTTCTTATTTGTCAAAACTAAACCCCATATTTCTTAAATTACCAAATATTTTTAATAAATCAGATGAATCTTAACCGCGTGTATTCTTATTTGTCAAAACTATAACATGAGTTACATAAATGATCCATTATTTTTAATAAATCAGATGTATCTTAACTATGTTTGCTAATATTTGTCAAAAATAAAACCAAAGTTTCTTAAATGATCAAGTATTTTTAATAAATCAGATGCATATTAACCGTGTGTGTTCTTATTTGTCAAAATTAAAGCCCAAGTTTCTTAAATGATCAAATATTTTAATAAGTTAAATGTATCTTAACCATGCATGTTCTGTTTTGTCAAACAAAAACACAAGCTCATTAAATGAAAAAATTTTTTTAATGAATAAGACGTATCTTACCCGTTTGTGTTCTTATTTTTTAAAACTAAACACAACATGTTTTAAATGACCAAAGATGATAGAGAAATCAGATGTGTCTTAACCTTATCTATTCTTATTTGTCAAAACTAAAATCCAAGTTTCTTAAATAATCGAACATTTTAATAAATAAGATGTATATTAACCGTGTATATTCTTATTTTTCAAAACTAAAACCTAAGTTTCTTAAATGATAATATATTAAAAAAAATAAGATGTATCTTAAGCGTGTGTGTTTTTTTTCTCAAAACTAAAACCCAAGTTTCTTAAATGATCAAATGTAATTAATAAATCAGATATATCTTAACCATGTCTATTCTTATTTATCAAAACTAAAACCAAAGTTTCTTAAATTGTTAAATATTATTAATAAAATTAGATGTATTTTAAACGTGTGTATTCTTATTCGTAAAAAGTGAAATCCAAGTGTCTCAAAAAATCATATATTTTTTAATAAGCCAGATGCATCTTGACCGTGTGTATGTTCTTATTTATCAAAACTGAAACCCAAGTTTCTTAAACGATCAAATATTTTTTGAAAATCACATTTATCTTAACCGTGTGTATTCTTATTTATCATAAACTAAAATCGAAATTTCTTAAATGATCACATATTTTTTATAGCTCAGATATATCTTAACCTTGTGTGTTCTTATTATTCAAAAATTAAATACAAGTTTCTTAAATCATCAAATATTTTTAATAAATCAGATATACCTCAACTGTTTGTATTCTTATTAGTAAATAAATGCAAATTTCTTAAATAACCAAACAGTTTTTAATAAATCAGGTGTATCTTAACCGTGTATATTCTTTTTTGTCAAAACTAAAACCGAAGTTTCCTAAATGATCAATGTTTTTTAATACAGCAGATGTATTTTAACAGTTTGTGTTCTTATTTGTCAAAACTAAAATAAAATTTTCTTAAAGGATCAAATATTTTTGATATATCAGATGTATCTTAGCCATGTGTACTAATATTTATTAAAACTAAAACCCAAGTTGCTTAAATGATAATTTTTTTTAATAAATCAGATGCATCTTAACAGTTTGTGTTCTTATTTGTCAAAACTAAAATACAAGTTTCTTAAAGATTCAAATATTTTTGATAGATCAGATGTATCTTAGCCATGTGTACTAATATTTGTTAAAAGTAAAACGCAAGTTTCTTAAATGATCAAGTATTTTTAATATATGAGATGTATCTTAACCGCGTGTGTTCTTATTTGTCAAAATTAAAGCCCAGTGATCTTAAATGACCAAATATTTTTTAAAATGTTTGTGTTCTTATTCTAAATTAATCTTAACCGTTTGTGTTCTTATTCGTCGAAACTAAAACCCAAGTTTCTTTAAAGATCAAATATTTTTAATAAATCAGATGTATTTTAACAGTGTGTATTCTTATTTGTCAAAACTAAAACCGAAATTTCTTCAATTTTTTATTTTTAATAAATCAAATGTATCTTGACCATATATTTCTTATTTTTCTGACTAAGACACAAGTTTCCTAAATGATCAAATTATTTTAATAGCCCATATGTATCTTAACCGTTTGGATTGTTATATGCCAAAGCTCAAACACAAGTTTCTTAAATGATCAGATATTTTTAATAAATTAGATATATCTTAACCGTGTGCGTACTTCTTTGTCAAAAAATAAACCCAAATTTTTTAAATGATCAAATATTTTTAGTAAATTTTATGTATCTTAACTTAGTGTATTCTTTTTTCTCAAAACTAAGACCCAAGTTTCTTAAATGATCAAATATTTTTAATAGATCAGATCATGTTAACAGTGTGTGTTCTTATTTGTCAAAACTAAAACCTAAGTTTCCTAAATAATCAAATATTTTAAATAAATCAGACATATTTTAAATCATATTTTAAATCAAAGATATATTTTTCTTCAATGATCAAGATTTTTTATTAAATCAGATGTATTTTAACAGTTTGTGTTCTCATTTGTCAAAGCTAAAACCCTAGTTTCTTAAATGATCATAAATTTTAATAAATCAGATGAATCTTAACCGAGTCTGTTTTTATTAGTCAAAAATAAAATGCAAGTTTCTTCAATGATTAAATATTTTTTAATAAATCAAATGGGCTTCACTTTTCGATATCTCTAATTTTTCTCTTTAATAATCAAGAGGTTCATCTTAGTACGTCGGGTGTTTTTTTCAATATGTCGATGAAGAAGTGATGGTCTTAAATTGTTGTTGGCAAGAATTTCATTACAAATAACACAGAGCAGTTGAGTTTCCGACTCATCCCCAGTAAAATGAAAACCCAATTATAGACAGTCGGTGTGATATTTTCGCTTTTTCTATCATCGTTTCCTTTGTTTTTCTTCTGGTGAAACGGTACCTCACAACAGATTTCAATAATTTTATCTGGATCATCATGTTTCGTTTCTAGACGACCCATTTTTAACTATTGATCCATAATAAAAATAAGCTATAATGACAATTAAATTAATAATTATTAAATCATTTACACGAGAACCTGAGAGTCATAGTATCACTATCACTCAAGCTTTACATGTTCTAAGCCTATGTATGGCTATATATGAATGTCGGTTAATACAACACCAAAAATACTGCCACTTACTAGTTTATGAGGTGCTCGTGAAGAACCAGTTTATCATTCACGCATAGCGTGATAGCTATTCAGTGGTGAGGGTATCTTTGGGCTATTTTCCCCATTACAATATTTTTTTTCCGTGGACCCTCTGCAAACACTGCGAACACCCAGGAGTTCAGGAACCACCGGTTAGAAATCTCTACCCTAGGTCATTGCTTGGGTATTGGTGATACGACCTTTTGCCAACTTGCTTGACCATAGTGTCTTTTGCTTTAGTTTAACACCCCCCTAAACATTCCCTAAAAGTTTTACCTTAATACCCTTAGCCTTGATCGCGTTGGCCACAGTAGTATTAGTAGTAATAGTAGCAGAAGTAGCAGCAGCATTAGTAGTAGCAGTATGTACAGAGTGCCTTTTGGCTAGTTTAACATCTCAGTAGTATCCCCTCAATTACTCCTACGACAGCTCTCCCCCTTCGATTCCTGGTAAATCCTCCATAACCCTATAATAAGTCCGAGTGCACAAATATCCTATTCGTTTAAGCGCACACATATCCTATTACTCCCACTACACACATATCCCATTACTCCCAATACACACACATATTTCATCATTCTGAGCACACATATATCCTATTAATGGCAATACATATATATATCCTATAAGCTTAAGCGCGCACATATTTTGTTCGTTTCGCAGCCATATTCATATGGTGTTTATCGCAACTTCCGGCTGATAAGGATTATTCTTGGAAATGTATGCCAGATATTCTTTCTGTAACATCTCCACAGATAATTAAGAGGGGGGTGTAACTTCTTTTTTTTTATTTCGAATTTTTTTCAACTTTTTTTCAACACCTTTTTTGGACAGAATGTTTTGCGACTTAGAACTATTTGGAGCATTGAGAATTTCCTGGTATGTTTCCAAGAATTTCAAGAATGATGCGTTATCTGGTATTGTGTAATCATTCATGTTGTCAGTGAAACAATCCAATATATTCTATGACAGCCCTCGCATCTGGTCATTTGAGATAACAACTGAGTTAACAGCATTTTAGCTTCTAAGCAGTTTTCCATTGATATGAAATTTATGGGTTTTTTGGGACTTAGAATTATTTTTTTTAAAGAATTTTTTCAATTGTTTTGGGACACCTAGAATTTATATAATGATGTATTACCTGATATTGCGTAATCACTCATGTTGTCAGTGAATTAATACAATACATACTGTGATAGCTCTCACATATGATCTTTTGAGATAACAACTTTTTAGTCAACAACTGAACTTAGAAGTTTTTGGGGACTTGGAATTTTTTCGGGACACCGAGAATTTCTTGGTATGTTTCTGATGATTTCAAGGATGATGCGTTATCTGGTATTGCGTAATCATTTTGGTTTCCGAATATTTCATGGCAGGTTTGCAAGAATTTCAAGAAGGATACGTTATCTGGTATTGTGTAATCATTCATCTTGTCAGTAAAACCATACAACACATCCTTTGACGGCCCTTACATCTGGTCTTTTGAGATAACAACTGAGTCAACAACATTTCTAGCTTCTAAACAGTTTTCTATTGATTTTATGAAATTTGTAGGTTTTTTGGACTTAGAACTAATTTTTTTACTTTTTTTTAATTTTTTGGGGACTTATAATTATTCTGGAATACCGAGAATCTTGGCATGTTCCGAGAATTTCAAGAACAATGCGTCATCTGGTATTGTGTAATCATTCTTGTTGGCAGTGAAACAATAAAATACATCCTGTGACTGCTCTCACATCTGGTCTTTTGAGATAACAACTGAATCATCTACAGCTTTTAGCTTCTAAGGAGTTTTCCTTGGCGCTCATCAAAAAACAGGGTTCTTAAGTTATAGATGATACCACAACTGTTTTTTCACTTAGGTTATATTATGTTGATTGATTTTGAGTTAGGTTCGTTTGGGCCAGTAAGTGTGTGCAAGCTTGCTGATCCCAAAGGAACCTAACTCAAAATCAGTTAACTTAACTAAACAAAATCAGCCAATCAACTTAGAACTCTTAGCCTCAGTATAAGTAGCGGTCGTAACATAGTAATAGTAGCAATATTGGTAATATGCCCATATTGCTTGGATTAATTTTGGTTTACTCAGTAGCTGGTGAAACTATCTTTGAAAAAAAAACCTTCTTCTTATGTCCGGCAACTGGATCAATATAAGAGTTCGAGTATCCAAAGTTAGAGACTGTTATTTAGGTACTGAACCTAGCCTCTCCAAAATCCTTTTTATTTGAGTCTAGTGATCGAAGGCCATTTTACATCTGTGAAGAAATTGTCTAAAGTCAGATAGAGTCTTATTTCTCTGCTGTTGAAAAAAAACAGAGGAGCAGCTATTTTCCTGGTATCTTTAAATGCACATTAAAAACCTTATTTAGACCCAACTTGTCGGAAACCAAAGGTTCTAGGGCCCATAAAAGAGTCTGAAATTTGCAAGATTATCTCTTCACTATAGGACACTTTCACGTTTCACCCAGACCCTAGTCTTGCAAAGGTTATCAAGTTCATTTTATCAGCAACTTATCGCTCTTAACTGAGCTTGCTCAATCTTCTTTTGATCTCAGTATTTTTCCAGAAGCAGTTAAAACCGCAAAGGCAGCAATAGTTTTATAGGTAATTCAAGAAGCGATAATTCAAAATTATTGATATTAGATGAAGAATTAAAATTTTGAGACATCTTTTAATAGACATTGCCACTTTCTGCTATCAATTGCAACAGATTTTAGCCTCACCTGCAATTACCAGCATATTTATCTTTCTAAGAACACCATTCAACTCCGAAAAGGTAAAAGGGTAAATTAAGTCTTTCTTGGTTTATTGTACAGTTTGCAAACAGTTGGTCTGTTAATGGCAAATGCCTCAGCTGTATCTTTGTAGGTTACAAGATTACTTCTATTAGCAGATAAACCAGGGGTTATATAACTGAGTCTCTTATTATTTCTAGTACTTGTATGATATATCCCCTACCTAATATTCTTCTTCTCTGACGCTCAATCCTGATGAAATATACCAAAGTAAGATAAAAATATAATACTTTAGAATCAAATTTGGGCTATATATTTGAACATAAGGGGTGGGGGTAAAGTATAGCGGGTCTGCATGCATAATGTGCTAGGTACAATTATTCTGCATATTATGTAGTAAGAATTGTTTTCTAACTTCACACTGTCCAAATGCTTTAAACCCCCACCCCCCCCCGTGCAAATATATAGCCCAAATAACATATTTTCCATTTATTCTGTCACTTCTCTTTGTCTTGTCTCACGCTAAGCTGAAAGAAACTAGCAAAAAAAAAAACGATTCTATAATGCGTCAATGAACGAAAAACTTGAGTGGTAGGGGGTTTATAATACAAGCACCTTATTTCGTTCTAATTTTTTCATGAAATTCTGTGTCTTGCGAAAGGGAACATTTAAAGTTAATTTCCCAAGAAAAGTTTTCCCGTATAAATCAGTTTTTTTTTCTCTGCAATGCCTCCTCAGTGATCGATTTGGCTTTTCTCAATACCGAAAGTGATTAATATTAAGGATATCTTTAAACTTGGTTTCTCTCCATCACCTTTGTTTCTATAGCTCTCTTACATTATTTTTCCCATCATATGGGAGAGTTTTGTTGCTTGAACCTCCTAGTCCTCATCATCAACCAGCCCTTTGTTGTTTGCCCCATCTAGTTATTGTTCGAATTGAATCCTGCTATTCTTTCTCAAATTTTGCTTATACCTTATAGATGCGTTGGTTTTTACCATACTTTTGGCTGCCTGATTGAAAGGAAAGTGTACAATGGTCTATTGGAAGCTGCAAAAACAATGAGATTTAAATATATGATTCATCCAAGTTGAACCAACTTGTAAGTTAGTGATGGAAAATTTATTGTTTCAAGGGTTATAGCGAGTTGGGAGCGCATAAATGGATAAGAACAGAAAGGCACTCTTGTTCAATTATTATTTTTTTAATGACAGAGGTCTTTTCAAGGGTCAGTCCTCTGATTTAGTCCTCCTATAAGCAACTATGGGCAATAAAATCACCAAAAAAATTGGGTTTTCGTGTTCAATCTCTATCATATCATTTCCTTCATTTGGATTTTAAAAAGATTCAATTTTAAAGGATCATTGGTTCTTTATATTTATCAGTCTTTCCTTATCCTTTTTTGCCATTTACCAGAGTAGCAAAACGAAAGAATGAAACTCCGTTTTTCTACCCGCCAGTCTTTTAAAGTGCGCTTTTACCCATTTTTTATCTTTTTTTTTTGTCTTTTGCCATTATTTTCTTCTTTTTAAAGAGCATCAGGAGATGGATGGTCGAAATAAACGTAAAACGCAGCATATATATTTGAAAGTTGTATTAATTCTTATATTTTTTGTTGCTATTTTTTCTGCAGTTATCTAAGTTAATTTTTCTTTAGCATCAGAGAAACACCTTGAAAAGATAGATAGCTCTTTATAAGTTATTAGGGCCGTTATTTAGCACTAAGATCTTACTTCTAAGATCTTGCGTCTTTCTGCAAAGATTATCGTTTTTTAACTCATCTTTGTTCTAAGATCATTCAGCTCACTGATGGTAGCAAAAAGTGTGAAGAACACCACTGTTCTGCCATACAGAACAATGATGAGAGAACTTTGCTGATATACTCATCATTGTTCTCAGACCGCTGATCATAGCAGAATAATGAAAAACGTTTGCATAAAAACGACAAAAGATGTAAGATCTTACTTCACAGATTTGACTTTTAAGCGTTTTCTGAGAAAAGATGTAAGATCTTAGCATATTGATGAGTGAAGAAAACAGGCTTATTGAATAGTATATTGTAATAGTTTTTTTTATTTTTCATTGACAATTTCTCGCGTAAATTATAATTTCGGTGAAACAGTAATTCTTTTAACACATTACCAGAATATTGAAAATAAATAAATGGGAACTTCTTAGGGAGTAAACAGAGAGGCTTTGGATAGATTGGGATGGAGGAGCAGTGTACGAATCTGTTTTTGCCTCAGGCGGCTTGGTGTTGCAGTAAGTTAGTAGTAGTAGTAGCAGTAACATAGGTCCAGGGATGCTCCACGCTTTTGTCCAATACGTGGGGATAATGAGGATCTATTCCAACTTTGCTGCATTTACAATAAGTAAGAAGATTCCGCGGAAGAAATTTTTGGATCATAGGCAGCGCAATAGCGCTGCCTATGTAAAGAACGATGTTGGCACAATGTATTATTTTGTTCTTGGTTTTAGACCAGGGCACTTCGTATCGAAGGAGTTGTCGTAGAAACTTCGAAAAGGGCTCATTCGTTTGGAAATTGGAGTGGCTAGTGCCCTTTTTAATAGTCGAAAGTGATTGGAGGACAACTATCCCCCCCATGTCCATTATTCCCCCAAACACATCCAATCAAAATTTTGAGATATCCATTTTGTTCAGCGTAGTTGATTTCCAGATAGAAAACATATTTTTGAGGAGGTCATTCCCCCACAACCCTCAGGGCAAGGGTTTTAAGTTATGCCCTGGGGGCATATAAGAACGACGTTGGCACAAGGTATTATTTATTATTTTTTTCCTTTAGACCAGGGCACTTCGTATCGAAGAAGTTGTCATAGAAATTTCGAAAAGGGCTCATTCAATTGGAAATTGGAGTGGCTTTTGCCCTTGTTAATAGTTGAAAGTGATTGGAAGGCATCTTCCACGCCCACCCTTTCCCGAAACACATCCGATCAAAATTTTGAGATAGCCATTTTCTTCAGCGTAGTTGATTTCCAGATAAAAATTATGTTTTTGAGGAGGTCACTCCCCCACAACACTCATGGAAAGGGTTTTCAGTTATGCCCTGGCGGGAATATAAGAACGATGTTGGCACAATGTATTATTTTTTTTTTACTTTAAACCAGGGCACTTCATATCGAATAAGTTGTCATAGAAACTTCGAAAAGGGCTCATTCGATTGGAAATCGAAGTGGCTTGTGCCCTTTTTAATAGTCAAATGTGAATGGCAGGCAAATAACGCCCCTTCCACGCCCACCATTTCCCGAAACACATCCAATCAAAATTTTGAGATAGCCATTTTGTTCAGCGTAGATTATCTCCAGATAGAAATTATGTTTTTGAGGAGGACACTCCCCCACAGCCCCCAGGAAAAGGATCATCAGTTATACCCTGCGGGCATATAAGGTTTATATAGAAAGCGTTGTCGTAGAAACTTCAAAAAAGGCTCATTTGATTGGAAATTCAAAGGGCTAGTGCCCTTTTTAATAGTCGAAAGTGATTGGAGGGCAACTAACCCCCTTCTCACGCCCACCTTTTTCCCAAACACATGCAATCAAAATTTTAAGATAGCCATTTTGTTCAACGTAGTTGAAAGTTTTGAAAATTAGGTCTTTGAGCATGAAAACACCCCGCAGCCGTCAGGGCAAGGGTTGTAAGTTATGCCCTGGGGGCATATAAGGTTTTTGTAGAACCTGCTGTCGTAGGAACTTTCGATTGGAAATTGAAATGGCTAGTGCCCTTTTTGATAGTCGAAAGTGATTGGAAGGCAACTAACACCCGTTCCACACCTACTATTTCCCCAAACTCATTCAATCAAAATTTTAAGATAGCCTTTTTGTTCCACACAGTTTAAAGTTCAGGAAATTATACCTTTGAACAGGACACTCCCGCCACAGTCTTCAGGGCAAGGGTTATAAGATATGCCCAGGGGGCATATAAGTTTTATTGAAATCTTTCTCGTAAAAACTTGAAAAACGGCTCATTCGATTGCAAATTCAAAGGTCTAGTGCCCTTTTCAATAGTCGAAAGTGATTTGAAGGCAACTAACCCCCCTCTCACGCCCACCTTTTCCCCAAACACGTCCAATCAAAATTTTTAGATAACCATTTTGTTCAGCGAAGTTAATTTCCACGTAGAAATTATGTTTTTGAGGAGGACACTCCCCCACAGCCCTCAGGGCAAGGGTTGTAAGTTATGCCCTGGGGGCATATAAGGTTTTTATAGAAAGTGTTGTCGTAGAAACTTCAAAAAAAGCTCATTCGATTGGAAATTCAAAGGGCTAGTGCCCTTTTTAATAGTGGAAAGTGATTGGAGGGCAACTAACCCTCCTCTGACGCCCAGCTTTTCCCCAAACACCCAATCAAAATTTTAAGATATCCATTTTGTTCAACGTAGTTAAAAGTTGTGGAAATTAGGTCTTTGAGGATGATAACACCCCCAGAGCCCTCAGTGCAAGGGCTGTAAGTTATTCCCTTGGGGAATATAAGGTTTTTATAGAACGCGTTGTCGTAAAAACTTAAAAAAGGGTTCATTCGATTGGAAATTGAAATGGCTAGTGCCCTTTTTAATAGTCGAAAGTGATTGGAAGGCAACTAACACCCTTCCACGGCCACCATTTCCCGAAACACGTTCAATCAAAGCTTTGATAGCCATATTTTCAGCGTAGATTATTTCCAGATAGAAATTATGTTTTTGAGGAGGACACTCCCCCACAGCCCCCAGGGAAAGGATTATAAGTTATACCCTGGGGCATATAAGTTTTTTTTATAGAAAGTGTTGTCGTAGAAACTTCAAAAAAGGCTCATTCGATTGGAAATTCAAAGGGCTAGTGCCCTTTTTAATAGTCAAAAGTGATTGGAGGGCAACTAACCCCCCTCTCACGCCAACCTTTTCCCCAAACACATCCAATCAAAATTTTAAGATAGCCATTTTGTTCAACGTAGTTGAAAGTTTTGGAAATTAGGTCTTTGAAAATGACAAACCCCCACAGCCCTTAGAGCAAGGATTGTAAGTTATGCCCTCGGGGCATATAAGATTTTTATAGAACGTGTTGTCGTAGAAACTTTAAAAAGGGCTCATTCGATTGGAAATTGAAATGACTAGTGCCCTTTTTAATAGTCCAAAGTGATTGGAAGGCAACTAACACCCCTTCCAAGCCCACCACTTCCCCAAAAAAATTCCAAGCAAAATTTTGAGATAGCCATTTTGTTCCACGCAGTTTAAAGTTCAGGAAATTATGCCTTTGATTAGAAGACTCCCCCCAACAGTCTTCAGGGCAAGGGTTATAAGTTATGCCCTGGGGGCATATAAAGTTTTTATAGAAAGCGATGTTGTAGAAACTTCCAAAAGGGCTCATTCAATTGGAAATTTTAAAAGGCTAGTGCCCTTTTAATGGTCGTAAGTGATTGAACGGCAACTAACCCAACTCTCACTCCCACCATTTCCCTAAACACATCCAATCAAAATTTTGAGATATCCATTTTGTTCAACGTAGTCGAAAGTTCTGGAAATTTGGAACTCAAAACGAGCAGAAATTAACATAAGTTGGGCGCAAAACCCCTATGCCTTCCCAAGGCCAGAGCAAAATTTGCACTTTACTAAAAAAAATACAAATGAATGTGCATTGACATTTTAATATACATTAACTGATATTTAGTAATCAAAATGTTAATATTATTTGATTTATTAAAGTTATAAAAGTAAAAACAATTATATTTTTTCAGTAAAGTGCAAATTATGTACTGGCCTTGGGAAGGCATAGGGGTTTTGAGCCCAATTTATGTTAATTTCTGCTCGTTTTGAGTTTGACTCGGTTATTTATTGTAATTACTGTTCGTTTTGGGTTTCATTTATTTATCAATACGGATTTTTGGTAGTTTCATGCTTGGTAGATTAATTGATTTTAATTTTGCTCATTTTTTGTTTAATGGAGTTCTTTACTTTTCTTTGAAAACCTTATTTGTGGAAAAAGTTTTTTATAATTAATTGAGGTAAAAGGATGCATGGATATTTAAAATTTTGAAGAGTAATTGACAGCTGGATGTTAGGAAGTGGACAAGTATATCTAT
>JAQQPU010007781.1:0-24896 GCA_029168905.1 Artemia sp. Kazakhstan ARC1039
AATTTCCATTCATTTTGAGTTTCATTTATTTATTGATAGTGATTTGTGGCGGTTTTACACTTGGATGATTATTTGACTTCATTTTTGCCCATTTCTGGCTTAATAGAGCTCTTTACTTTTCTTTGAAAAACTTACCTCTCAATTACTTGGACTATCTGTCTAGGCTTTTCTCTTTCTACAATCAGCCATGTCTTGATGCACTTGCTTGACTTACTTGACTTAAGGCTCCTGCCGAGGGTTCGGCGTAGAGAACGATGAGACTAGGCGCCTCCAGGTTGACCTATCGCTTGCCAAGATCGCAGCTTCTTCCACCGGGATGTGGGCTTGGGTGAGGAATTCATTGGCTTTGTCTTTCCACCTAGTGGGTGGGCGTCCTCTGGGTCGTTTCCATCCGTGTAGGGTGGGGTCGAAGTCAAATGCGACCCGTGCTGGGGCGTCGTGTGGCATGCGAAGGAGGTGGCCGTACCACCGAACAGTACGCTGGGCGAGCTACGTCGAGAAAGGAGTTTGAGCCGTACGTGATAGGAGAGTCTGGTTGCTAACGAAGTCAGTCCAGTGAAGTCTTTCGATTCTTCGGAGATGTTTCGTCTGAGCGACATCGACGGCGCTGAGGATAGATTTGGCAGCTGGCCATGTCTCCGCTCCATACAGCCGGACGGTGCTGACTGACGCATTGTAGATGCGCATTTTGGTAAAGCGGCTTATGTTTGGCTTCCGCCAGATGCTGCTAAGCCTCCCAACAAGTGCTGAAGCTTTGGCAATTCGAGATGTAAGCTCTTTTGTGATCAAGCCATCATTCGACAGAATAGATCCCAGGTAAGTGAAGTCTTCAACCACATCTACTCGGTTGCTTCCGATGTTGACTTCCTTTACAGTAGAACGGGACGTGGGGGGCTCAAGGAGCATAACTTTGGTTTTCTGCCAGTTGATCTTCAGTCCAACTTTCGAGGCTTCTTCTGAAAGCAACTGGAGAGCTTTGGTCATCTTATCGACGGTGCTCGCAACTAGCGCTATGTCGTCGGCGAAGTCAGCATCAGAGAGTACCCGGTCTCCGAACTGAAGACCGAATTGAAGGTGATTCATCGTGCTGGCCATAACATGGTCTATGACGCAGTTGAAAAGCTTGGGAGCGGCGGTGCAACCTTGCCGGACGCCAGTCTTCACCGGGAATGTGGGACTGCGTCTTCCATTTACTTGCACGCAGCTTTCCGTATCCTCATACAGCTTTTCAAAGAGTGAGCAATATTTCTTGGGTAGACCCGTAGTTCTTAGTATCAGCCAAAGTGAACGGCGATCAACAGAATCGAAGGCAGCCTTAAAGTCCACGAACGCGATGTACGCTTTTTGGTGGAACTCCCGCGTCTTCTCGATCAACTGGCGCATAGTAAACATTTGCTCCGTCGTCGACCTGCCGGGCGTGAATCCGGCTTGCTGGACTCTTCTCTTTCTACGCAAAAAGGTGGAACACCTGTCCAGGAGTGACATGGCGAAGAGTTTACCAAGAACGGAGAGAAGCGTGATCCCACGATAGTTGGAGCAGATTTGACGGCTGCCCTTACGTTTCCAGAGCGGCAATATGATGCCAGCACGCCAGTCATTCGGTATGCTTTCCGTCGTCCATACAGCTGAGAAGATTATCTGGAGCCACAGAATCATCGCTGCACCCCGTACTTGAGGAGTTCTGCAGAAATACCACAGACGCCGGGGGCTTGATTATTATTTAACCGTTTTACAGCATTTCGGATCTCAAAGGTGGTAAACGGTTGTGATACGAGGTAGGAAGTAGCCTAGGGTGTGGTCATTGCTGCTTGAATCAGATCAGGGTCGGGATGATCAACTGCCTCGGCATTCAGAAGCGTTGAGAAGTGACTGCTCCAGGCAGAGAGTTGTCCTGCATCGTCATCCGGCATGCTTCCGTCAGCAGAAAAAACACGGCTCACGGTGGAAGTCCTCCTTTCCGTCAGCTCGCGGAGGTGTTTGTAGAGGGAGCAGGTGTCTCCTTTTCTCGAGGCATCTTCAAGATCGCTGGCTTTCTTGTCGACGAAGGTCTTCCTGTCACTGTGCAGTAGGCTATTGCGCAGGCCATTGAGTCGTCTGTACTCTGGCATATTCTTTGCTAAACGGGCCTTCCGGCGCAGCTCGATTACAGACAGAGTCTTCTGGGATATCCAGGGTTTATTCTTGTGTCTGCTGCGGCCAATGGTACTGCCAGCAGAATCGAGTATGTTATCTTTGAAAGACTTCCAGGCTACTTCAGGGTCGTCCAGAACTTGGAGGCAGCTAAACCGGTTAGAGATATCGAGAGCATACTTCTGTTGCATCTGAGATGTAGCCAGACTACTCAGATCAAGCTTGGGAGGCCGTCTTTCTTGTCCTTGTGCTCTCAGGCGTAGCCTGAGTGTGGCGACTACCATCCTATGGTCTGTGTTTCCAAGCTCGGCCGACCTATAAGTCCGGCAATTTGTTATCGACGAGCGCCAGCGACCCGAGATCATAACATAATCGATCATCTTCTTTGTCTGGCCGTCGTTACTATACCAAGTGTATTTGTGTATATCTCGTCTCTGAAAGAGCGTGTTTGAAATAACCAGATTATGCATATTGCAGAGCTGGAGGAGTCTTTGTCCGTTATCATTCAGTGAATCTGGAGTCACAGGGCTGAGAACACTTCTCCACATGCCCTCCCTGTCATTTACCGTCGCGTTAAGGTCTCCCAGAAGAGTGACGATGTCGTGGGGTGGGACTCTTGACAGGGTTGCTGAGAGCTCCGCATAGAACTGATCCTTCACTTCCGCAGAACTAGGATTGGTGGGAGCATAGCATACAATAATTGTCCACTTTCCATGCTTGTGCTGGAGCTGAGCCATCAGTATTCTATCTGAAATTTGTTTATAGGAGAGAAGGCATCTCTTGGCTCTAGCGTTCAGCGCGAGGCCTACACCATTTGTCTTGCTTTTTGGGTCACCAGACCAGATCAGGTGATATCCTTCACCAATATCCTCGGACTCTCTTCCGACAAGGCGGGTTTCCGTAAGGCCAGCCACAGCTAAATTGAAGCGTTTTAGCTTATAGGCAAGCATTGATTTAGCTCCAGGAAAGTTGAGTGTGAGTACGTTCCAGGTGGCGAGTCGTATTCCACCCTCGTCAATAAGGTTCATTCGATGGTCTAAAATCGGTCCAGGGACATGCTGGGGTCGTGGAATGTAAAGGGGGGGGGGGGTAGGTCATCCGAGGCAGTATCATCGTTTTTCGTTGCGGTAAAATTTTCGGGTGGAGGGTTGCAGGCCCAACCGACCCTAGGCCTGGGATCTAATTAGAGCTAGGACTTGCCTAGATACTGAAAGTCCCTGGGGTGGGCTCCACCCACCTCATAAGGTTGAGGCTGCCCATTAACATGGAGCGTTTAGTTAGGGAAAACCCCATATCCAGAGGCACGTGGTCAGCAGACATAGTCTACCTCATTCCGGACGAACTCATTCCGTCATACCTCATTCCGGACGATGCAACCTACTGCAAAATACTTGATCACTTCAATTCAATGATAACTGCTATTCTGTGAGCAACAACAATTTTTCTGCTGATATAAACTCATCTATTGCATTAACTCGCCTCTAGCTGACAATATAACAGATACTCAGCTAACATTCTCAATACAGCTGAGAGGTTGTGTAACATTGTCAGTGAGTGGAATCTCCCCTGTCCCCTTTTTTGTTCCAGTAAGCAGATTTGTTTTCACTATGCAAATAAATCATAAGTATAATATAACTCAAGAATAATTTAATCATGCCATTTGTTGATTAAATAGGAATTGTATAGCTAATAAAATAACAAAAACATGGTTTATGGGTAATAAAGTTGGTTATAAAGTACACAAGTGCTTGGATTTTCACCAGGACTTTGTTCAAAGATAGGCTATATGCTTAACAACATCATATTTAGTTGTATATTTTAGTATTAAGGGAAAAAGTTGTTACTTTGAAGGAAAAATGTGTTAGTGTTAAGGAAAACTTGTTACTTCTGACAGAAAAATTGTTATCATGAACAAAAAATTGTTACTTCTAAGAAAATTTTGGTATCTTTGCCAGACTACTTGGTGTTATTAGAAAAAATTTTCAATGTTAAGAAAAACCTGTTACTTCTAAGAGAAATTTGATAGGGTTAAGTAAAGTAGTGTTAAGTTTTGTGGAAAAAGTTTAATTAGATTAATTTCTGTCAGTTTTTTATTGACAAAGTCATTTTCATGAAAAAAATAATATTTTATATCTTTTCATTTTTTTTCTATTAAAATCTATAGTTTGGCTTGCTATTTGTATTTTGGGAGAAACTTTTTCAACAATTTTTAATCCTGACACAAATATTATTTTTTAATTTTATTTTATATCTCCTCAAGTAAAAAAGTTTTTTCCTGAGGGAAGTAAAGAGCTAAGTTGAAACTTATAACGAAAAATAAATATTGCTTTTCAGTCTATCTAACATGTATCGATACAACTTGAGCAAACAAAACAACTGAAAATATTGCCCTATATTTTTATGACTAAGGAAAACTGGCACTTTACAGAAAACACAAAACAAAATGAGTTTTGGTACAGTAAAAGTAAACAGATTAAGGACACTCTCAGAAAAAATTAATCATTTTACGATTGTTGCTTTATTTTTTATTATTATTTTTTGTGTGTGTAACTTGATATCTCTTCTGCACAATGAGCTCAGTCCAATGATTAAATCTCGTTTTGGTACTTAAAAGGACATTTCGTGATTAATTTGGAGACAAGTCAAAGTGAAGCCATCTTAATAGTATTAGGACTATAGACTAGCTCTATAATTTGTATCATAATTTCAAATATTCCGTTGTATAGAGAGAAATAAGTGGGTTTCTGGAATTCATATTATGGTTTATTTGTTCTTCATTTCAAGTAATACTAAAGCGTGCATTTACAATTTAAAATTGTATATTACTCATATTGGTGTTATTGCTGGTTAGAACTTGTGGGTGCTGTTCAATGACTTTGCAGCTGTTAAAATAATATTTACCTTTATGCATTAGTTTTAAGATAATTTTAATTGTGTACTGAAAATTACTGATACCACAGGTGGTGCAAGACTATGAAAAGCGTTATAGATTAGTTGCTTTTGTCAGGCTACTTACTCACTTTTGAATCCTAAATCAATATTTTTGTTTTCTCTACTGTCCTTTGAGTGTTTTCAGTAAAGTGCTAGTTTTCAATCATCATAAAAATATAGGGGAACACTATCAGTTGGTTTATTTGCACTAGTTTTATCAATATATGTTAGAGAGACTGTGAAGCAATAATTTTGTTCCTTTAAGTTTCAACTTCGCACTTAACTTTCCTCAGAAAAACTTTGTTTTTAAAAGATTAATCTTTACCCTTTTTTAATTTAAATTCAATGTAGAATAGACATTGTCATTTTTTTTTAGGGGGGGGGGCTCCCTCATATAGACAATAATTTCTGTTCATTTTAAGGCTTAATGTTACTCCTTACTTCTAGTTTATTTTTCTGTATTTAACTTGTACGGTTTTTAACTAATGCTAGGATATCCCCCTCTCTCCTTTGTGAATTCCTCCAGTAAAGTTCCCCAGAAAATTTTCTTCCCATGTCTTTCAATTTTACAAAACTCCCACGCTTAAAAATGTCCGAATATTTCCCAATATGGTCTTATTTCAGAGTTCAGAGCAAACACATCTAAAATCTAAGATCGGATACCTTATGAACATTATTAAATCAGTGAATTTTGTAACAACAATTGGTTTGGGATTACAGTGACATATAATCCTGTCCTATGTTTATCAATTCGTTGGTGTTAGAATTTTGGCGAGAAGTCAATATTTTTCTTGAAGCTTTAGGTGAATTTGAGATTGGATATTTAGTTTTCATGAACTAGGATGTCAGAAAACGGTGGTGAAGCTTAGCAGGTTCTATGGATCACTGGACCAGCTTTCCATAGAGTTGATAGCCACTGCAGCCATAGGCTTGCCCATGTAAATATAAGTCTATTTCCTGCCCTTTCTCTTTTTCTTTTTCCTGCCTTTTCTTCAAAGCCATGATGCCTTTGTTTCAGGATGATGACCTTACCCTGGCAAGCTTTGCGGGATATCCTTTATGGCCAGTTAGAATTCTCTGTTCTGTTGCAGATAAATCTGGTCAATTTAAGTATCAAGTATTTTGCTACGGATCGAATGAAGTTGAAATGGTTTTGGAACAAAATTAAAAAAATTTCGAATCAAGCCCCGCTTGTTTATAAAAATTTGGCTACAAGTTCAGATACTTTGAGGCTTATTGAGCAAACTCTTAAAGATGTAGCAGTAACAAAAGAAAATATGAAACAGGCTATTGCTCAGAAAGTTAACGAAGCACATAAAATTTACCCCTTGACCACACCATCTGCTGCAGAAATTGAAAAGATAATTGGCATAGTTCACAATGTGATAATATTGGAATTTACTCCGAGATTTCACAGGATTGAAAAAGACCTGAAGATATGTCAAAATCAACTGGAATTATTTGAAAATCGAGTTGCTAGAGTTGAAGCCAAGCTTGATGATGCTGACCAAGAGTTGAGACTGGATACACTACTGTTCAATGGTGTCAAGCTACCCCCCAGTGTTGAGGTAAAAGATGCAACAATGAATATTATACACAATAAGATGGCGTTTTCAGGTCTTGCTGATAGCAATGTTATATCTGTGCATAGGTTTTGGCGGAACTCTGATGATAGCCGCTCTGATAAAATTGCTCCAGTTTTAGTGAAGTTTAAAGACCGCCACACAACTGTAAAAGTTTTTGGTTGCAAAAAACAACAACTTGTGAACACGAAGATTTTTGTGGCTGAGAACCTAACAAAGAAAAAAAAGAGAATTGTTGAATGCTACAAGGGAAAAATACAGCAATAAGTTTGTGTGGTCAAACCAAGGTCAGATCTATGTCCATCTGGAGAATGCAACTTCTGCTCATAGACTTTCGTCTCTGAATGACATATTTGATTGTGATTGATTGTCCTTTTTTTTGTGTATTTTAGTTTTGAGTCTTTCTATGTGTTTATTTATTCTTATTGTTATTATAATTCAATTATTCCTAATTCCTTTTTTCCAGTTTACGTATGGGTTTTATCCCTAATGAAGAAAATAAGATCGTGGCTTTTTATTTTACTTTTTTATTATGGTTAGTCTACTCCCAATACCTTAATTAGAGTTGCTTGAAAAAAATTTGCTCTCAGTTGATGATGTTTCATCACATCAGATAGGTCTCCATTTTCAAGATCGAGTTGATGAGTGCCCAAAGCCACTCCGTCCTAGCCACTACCTTTGTTTTGAAGAGTTTGGTCAAATTAAAAAAGAGATGAATAGTTTGTGTGTTGCTCAATGGAATTGCCACATAACGTCGGCTTTTGAAGATGTTCAGTTTTTAAGTAAAATTGATAATGTGATTGATGTTTTTGGAATTTATGAATCATTCTTGAATATATATAGTCTTCTCTCTTCCTAATCTTTTCCAGGTTACCAACTGATATCAAAGTCATGGCAGTCAATGGGGCGAGGGGGACTTGCATTTTTGGTGAGAGAGGGATTTAATTTTAAGGAAAGGGAGGACCTTTATTTATGGAATGAAGGTAAGATTAAAATTTTTTCTATTGAGATTGAAATAGATAATGATAAAAAGTTAATTGTTTGCCTGGTTTATAGGCCCCCTGGTTCTCATTTGGAGAAATTTTTCCAGGAGTTTGATCAGTTTTTAAGTAGGGTCCAGTCTAGTCAATCAGAGTGCATTATTCTGGGTGATTTTAACTTTGATTTATTCAATTTAAATAGTTTTAATTTAGAATTTTTAAATCTTGCATTATCTCATGATTTGTACCCAGTGAATCTGATTCCTTCCCATATCACTGCTCAGTCAGCAACATTAATTGATAACATAGTTGTATCTTCAAATCTATTGAGGCAAGCATTCTGTGATGTTCTCCTCCAACCTGCTTCTGACCACCTCCTGATTGTTTGTATGATAAATAGTATGAAAACTTCAGCTAAAAACCTAACTAAGAGAGTTTACAGATATATGAGAAATAATAACTTGAGAAAGCTGAAAGAGCAGTACTATAGCATGGGATGAAGTTAGCAAAGAGCAAAATGCAACTACAGCATTTGACAGGTTTATGAATATTCTCTTACTGGCATATGAGGTGTCTTGTCCTCTGAAGAAAATGAGGAAAAAGAAAATTGAGCCAAGAAAGCCATGGATGACCACAGAATTGCTTGAAATTATGGCAATGCAAAACCAGCTTTTTGAAAAACATTTACAGAGCCTGGGGAATGTGAGTTTATTTGAAGAATTTAAGCAAGTGAGAAATAAAGTTAACCATAAGCATCACAGTGAGAAAAAAGCATATTATGCTTCTGCTTTTGATGGTAAAAGTGGTGATGCAAAAGGAACCTGGCGACTAATAAATGAGGTTTTAAAAGGGATGACTAATGATAATGATGGACTAAAGAGTCAGTTGGTGAGTGGAAGTGAAATCACTGATAAACAGGAAATGGCAGATGAATTCAGAAAATATTTCACAAGCATAGGTGCAAGTATTAAGAAAGAAGTAGCTAAAAAGTCTGGAAGACATCTGGAGAAGTCCTTTATTGATAATCAAGACCAGAACAAGACCAAAACATAACTTAGGCTTTACTGAAAAAACGAAAACAAAAAACAAATGACTGTGGATTGTCAGTTTGATATACTTATGAACTCAAAATGAACAGAAAGTATAATATATAGCCAACTCAAATTCAAAAGGAGCAAAAATTAACATTACTAGGGCTGAAAACCCCCTATGCCTTTTCAAGACCAGAACAAAACTTAGGCTTTACTAAAAAAAAAATGACCATGGATTGTCAGTTCAATATGCCTATACGGATATTTATTCTTTAAAATATATAAAGGGTAAAAAATGAGTAAAAAAAACTTTTTTACTTATTTAAGTAAAATAAGTGAAAACATTTAAAATGTTTTGTTTTCAGTAAAGCACAAATTATGTTCTGGTTTTGAGAAGGCCTGGGGGTTATCAGCCCTACTAATGTTAATTTTTGCTTGTTTTGAGTTTGACTTGGCTATTTATTCTAATTTCCATTCATTTTGAGTTTCATTTATTTATTGATAGTGATTTGTAGCAGTTTTACACTTGGATGATTATTTGACTTCATTTTTGCCCATTTCTGGCTTAATAGAGCTCTTTACTTTTCTTTCAAAAACTTGCCTCTCAATTACTTGGACTATCTGTCTTGGCTTTTCTCTTTCTACATTTAGCCTTGTCTTGATGCAACCTACTGCAAAATACTTGATAACTTCAATTCAATTATAGCTGCTATTCTATGAGCAACAACAATTTTTTCTTCTGATATAAACTCATCTATTGCATTAAGTTGTGTCTAGCTGACAATATGATAAATACTCAGCTAAGATTCTCAATACAGCTGAGAGGTTGTGTAACATCATCAGCGAGTGGAATCTCCCCTGTCCCCTTTTTTGTTCCAGTAAGCAAGCAGATTTGATTTCACTATGCAAATAAATCATAAGTATAATATAACTCAAGAATAATTTAATCTTGCCATTTGTTTATTAAATAGGCATTGTATAGCTAATAAAATAACAAAAACATGGTTTATGGGTAATAAAGTTGGTTATAAAGTACAAGAGTGCTTGGATTTTCACCAGGACTTTTTGTTCAAAGATAGGCTATATGCTTAACAACATCATATTTAGTTGTATATTTTAGTATTAAGGAATAAAGTTGTTGCTTTGAAGGAAAAATGTGTTAGTGTTAAGGAAAACGTGTTACTTCTGACAGAAAACTTGTTATCATGAACAAAAAATTGTTACTTCTAAGAAAAATTTGATATCTTTGCCAGACTACTTGGTGTTATTAGAAAAAATTTTCAATGTTAAGAAAAACCTGTTACTTCTGAGAGAAATTTGATAGGGTTAAGTAAAGTAGTGTTAAGATTTTCAGAAAGTGTTTTTTTAGATTAATTTCTGTTAATTTTTATTGACAAAGTCATTTTCCTGAAAAAATAATATTTTATACAACAACAGCAACTGGGAGGTGTGAAAGTGAATAAAGGATTGTTGACCAAATTTTGTGAGAAAGAACATTTATTTCTACCCATATTTTACCATACCTGCTTATATTTGATATTAAGTTTCATTTTTAAGAGGTTTTCCCTGGTGTTTCACTTTATTTACCTGATTTTTTGATGTTAGAAAATTTTTATTTTCTATTCCCAAGGGACTTGTCCTTTGTCTGCTAATAAACAGCTGTTTGTTTGTTTGTATACAAGGCCAGGCTGAATTCAGTGTTCTTCTCCTTCTTCCGAATTTGCAGCCAGCAATAAAGCGCAGTTGCCAAACGCTAAATATTAAAACCACCATTGATTACGTTGGCTCGTCCGTTTTTCGCGTATTTTTTAGTGGATAATTTGTGCAGAAGGGAGCAATAGCAAACAAACAAGAGGCCGAATTGGTACCAGCGGGATTTTAATCCTTAAACTGCTGGGAATAGGTGATTTGTGTATTGCACTTCCCACATTCTGTCTACCTAGAAAATTGTCAAGGCAATAATGGCACCAAAAAAGAGACAACGTGAGAGCCCCGTAAAAGGAAAAGATAAGTGCCCGGGATGTGCAAAAGGCCTGGACGAGAACTCGCAAGCCGTCAACTGCGACAAATGTCCTAACTGGTTTTGTATGGAGTGCCTAGGATTAAGTGATGAACAGTACGTCCTGCTAGAGAAAATGAATCGTACTATGAAATGTGAATGGAGCTGTCCCCGGTGCATCTTGAACAAGCCTGTACGCGACGCTGACACCCTAACCAAAGCCATCGAATCTTTTAAATCAGAGGTGCGAGAGGACATTGCTAGCATAACGACCACAGTCAACAAGGGTCTCAGTGAGATTCACGATGAACTTGCCACAAAATGCAATGTTCTCGAGGTAAAAGCAATTGTTGAATCGGCAATTACTGCTCAAGTGACGGGGCTTGCACCAGAAGCACTTGACGAACATATACGCTGTACAGTCAGAAGTGAGCAAGACAGGCAGAGACGCAAACTTAACGTCGTCGGATACGGGATTCCGATCCAAGCAAGTGACGAAGACTTCCTTGCTAAATACTTCAAGGACAACTACAAACTAGCGACCAAAGTCTTCAACGTGAAAAGACTACCAGCCTCGGCCCCCACGGCCGGACAACCACTGCGACACCCACCAGTCCTGTTCACAGTAGCCAGCTTCACAGACAAGAAGCATATCCTGGATGCGTCCTACCAGCGTAAAGACCCGATTCGATTCTATGGCGACAGCTCCAAAGAAGATCGCAACGCTAGAAAAGCCTTGTTGGAAGAAATGAAGAAAAGACAGGCAAACGGAGAAACAGACCTAGTAATAAGAAAGGGCAAAATCACAAAAAACGGTCAAACTCGAGCAATTCCGATGGAGAGATGCTCGAGTATGCAAAAATAACCACTATCTCCAACCGTCTCGTCCCCCTTGTAAATAGTTCATGTGTGAGTGATAATAACGTTGTAAACGCAAGTTTGTGTAAATGTATAAACAGTGAATTAACAGTTACGTCCCCATGCCATTCTGCCTCGTCCCTCATTAGCAGCTCTGTGTACCTAAGCTGCAATTCACCCACTTCAACCGAAAGCGAGAATATTAGTGAGCAAAATAAAAACTCGCCCAGACACACCCAAAAACTTGTGAACATTATGACAGCAAACGTTGATGTTATTACCAACAAGATGCCGGAACTGGCAACAGTGCTCCAACTAAGTCAGATAGACATTGCAACTCTGACAGAAATTTGCCCCAAGAACTCAAGATTTCAAATGACAGAAGACTCAATCTGCCCCTCTGGATACAACATCTTCAGCAATCTGTCTGATCCAAACTGCAGAAGAGGAGTGGCTGTTCTAGCTTCCAAGGAATTCCAGGTAAAAGAAATTTCTGTCCCAAATTATTACTTACCTTGGGTTGAAGCTACATGGGTCTCCCTGTCCCTACCTAACGAAATGTTTGTCCTAAGCTCAATTTACAGGAGCCCCAGCAGCCCTTGCCAGCTGTCCTCTGAAACAGCAATTGCCGAAATGACGCAATTCATACTATGCAATTACCCAAAGGCAACCCTGCTCATGACAGGGGACTTCAACCTCCCAAACGTGTCTTGGGTAGATGGCCAAGGTATGACCAAGTCAAGCCTTGAACAAAACCCATTAGTACAAGCCCTCTCCGACAACTTTCTATACCAAACAGTAACTATGCCCACAAGAATGCGCCCAGGACAAAATCCCTCCATACTGGACCTAGTCATAACGAATGACCCAGAAAAGGTGAACAACACACACACTCTCAGTCCAATTGGCTCAAGTGACCACATGCCAGTTCTCTCATCTATTCAACTCAACTCCAAACCATCAAAATATACCAAGCAATCCTTTACAAATTACAAGATGATGGTGGAAGAGCTGTTAGATGCTAACCTGGAAACACTTATATCAGAAGATGTCAAAGCCTCATGGCTAACTCTAAAAAAGACCTTACTAGAGAGCCAAGCCAAACACACCAGCGTAACATGGAAAAAGAAACCCAAAACTCTACCTTTCCTCACCCCAAAAATCAAGAAACTACGCAACAGGAAGAAAAAACTTTGGGAGAAGTACATGAAACAAAAGACTACAGCTTTGTACGAGCAGTACAAAACTGCAAGGAACCTCCTCAGAAAAGAAACTAGAAAACTGACCTCAAACTACGAAGAACGACTGGCCAAAAACGTCAAGGAAAACCCAAAATTATTCTGGAAATACATCTCTCATAAGAAGCCAGGCAGACACACCGTACCAGACCTGGTAAACAACAACTCTATATCCTCTTGCCCCTCTGAAAAAGCAAACCTGCTTAATCAGCAGTTTGCCTCAGTGTTCTCCATGGATGACCCCCAATCGACCCCCCCACCAGCAGAACAGGCTCACACTCCCTTCCCGATGGTACACTCACCAGTCACAATCAAAGAAGTAACCAAACAGCTTAAGGACCTCGATCCCAATAAATCGACGGGACCTGATGGTCTCAGCCCACGACTGATGAAGGAATTAAGCCCTGCAATATCAGCCCCACTGGTAAAACTATTCAATCTGTCGCTTGCACAAGGAAAGCTTCCTGGGGACTGGAAGAAGGGAATAGTCATCCCAATTCACAAGAAGGGTAGCAAAACTTCTGCAGCAAACTACAGACATATCAGCCTTACATGTGTGGCATGCAAGGTCATGGAGAGAATCATAAACAAGCGTATCATTAACCATCTTGAGGCCAACTCACTTATCAGCAGTAGTCAGCATGGTTTTCGCTCAAAGAGATCGGTGGACACAAACCTTCTTGAGTCATATAGTCTTGTAACTGACCTACTAGAGAGAGGATTACCTGTGGATATAATTTTGTTAGACTTAGCCAAAGCATTTGACAAGGTTTGTCACCGATACCTCATTCACAGGCTACTTACTCTATTTGTTAGTCCACAAGTGGTCAGTTGGACAGAGGACTTTCTGAGGGACAGAACACAGAAAGTGAAAGTGATAACTGGACCAAACAGCCATGTCCTTTCTGACGAAATCAAAGTCACTAGTGGGGTTCCCCAGGGCAGCGTCCTGGGCCCCACCCTGTTTAACATCTACATAAATGAGCTACCCCTCATCACCAGCAACAAAACCACCCTATATGCGGATGATTCGAAACTCATAGGTCCTGCCAACACCTCTTCTTCCATCCAATCCCTCCAAACTGATCTCAACCACATGTGCTCCTGGGTCAAAAGATGGCTGCTGGAATTCAACGCAGAAAAATGCAAGGTCATACACTTCGGACACAAAAACCCCAAACATCAGTACCTCATGACCCAAAATTCTGGAAGTCACCACACAATTGAGCCTGTCCAGGAGGAGAGTGACCTTGGCGTCATCGTTGACTCCCAGTTGAAATTCAGCTCCCACTCACAGAAAATCTCAGCCAAAGCTAGTAGAGCCCTAGGCATCATCAAACACAGCATCACCAGTAGGAGTAAACACGTAATCACCAAACTCTACAAAGGATTAGTAAGACCTAGACTGGAGGTGGGGATGATACTGGCCACCCCTCGATTCAAAAAGGACAAGGCAGTTCTTGAGCAAATCCAACGAAGGGCCACTAAGATGATTGTCGGCATGGAAAACAAGACATACAGTGAACGGCTGAAGGAACTCAACCTCCCCTCCTTAGTATACAGACGGAAACGGGGAGACATGATCCAGGCGCACAAACTCCTCTCAACCAATCGAGAAAATGAGATCCTGGAGATCGACACCTCCCACAAAACACGAGGACACCTTAGACGAATCCGCAAACATCACGCTACAACTGGAGCAAGATGCAATTTCTTCTCGAATCGGATTGAGAACCTCTGGAATAACCTCAAGGAGGACACTGTGGCTGCTGAATCAACAGATGCTTTCAAACGCCATCTGGATGCTGAGTGGAAAGATACACCATGGAAGTTTGACTGGGAAGCACCAGAACTTAACCAACTACAACAGTCATCATAAGGAGTGATTCAACAGGATCAAAAGTCCTTATTTCACTCCAAGCTGTGATTTAAGGTAATTTAAGGTAATATCTTTTCATTTTTTTTCTATTAAAATCTATAGTTTGGCTTGCTATTTGTATTTTGGGACTTTTTCAAAAATTTTTAATCCTGACAAATATTATTTTTTAATTTCATTTTATACCTCCTCAAGTTAACCTGAAAAAAAAACATGTAATATTATTCCCATTCTATCTATGCTCTTTGACAACCTAGATACACTTACAATCTAATTATTTATTTAAAATGTAAGAGCAGAAGTAGTAATAGTAGTAGCCCCAAAAGCTTCAACTTAATACCCCCAATTATTCTCAATATATTGCTGAAGTGTCTCATTGGTATCCACAAACACAATGCCTTTTGATTTATTTTTAAAGTAGAATTTAGTTATATAGCATAATGGGCCAACTGCATAATTGTGGGGGTCTGACATGCCCAATATCCCTAAAAACATAGTTGCTGGACTGTTCTACAATGCTGAACAAAATAGTTGTCTCCAAATTTTGACTAGATGTGTTTGGGAAATAAATTGGCTTGAGAGATGGACTGATTGCCCTCCAATCTCTTTTTACTCTTAGAACTTTTAATTTTGAATCAAATTAGTTTTTTTTAAATGTTTCAATTATATTTCTAGCTATTATAGAGTAGTGCTGCCTATGATGTTGCTTATATGCCTTTTTGAAAACATGTATGTATACAGTTTTTTCATTTAATTGGAAGGCCCCCTAATCACTTCCTAGTAGTTTTACCTTAATACTCTTAGCATCATTAGTTACAGTAACTGTAGTTGCAGTAGCCTACTAAAAGTATACACATAGTGCCTTCTGGCTAGTTCAAAATCCTCTGCAACTTACTCTTAAAGATCTAACTTAATAATATAAGTTGTTATTGAGATATTGCTTTGTCAACTTTTTAAAAGTCCAAAGGCTCATAGTTTGTTTTGATTTAGTTCAACATCTACCTAAATATTTCTTATATTTGATTACTAAAGACATTGTTATATTCTCTTTGATTACTGATGATATTTTTATATTCTCTCACAATTTTGATCAACTGTGTTTGGGAAAGAGGATATCAGGAGGGGTTGAGGGGGGCTATTTTCTATTTTCACAGGAGGGGGGTTTAAACTTACCTCTCATTTACATCAGAAATAAAATTACACCCACCCCCTAATGTGCAAATATATACCCTGAATTGGTATATATAGGGATGGGGGCTAAAATTTATTTCCAACAAAAATGATTCCTAAGCCTATTATATTCACAAAGAACATAAAAGAGGCATCAAATGGTATATTCAATTTAGTCATAACTCAATAATATGATTTGGTAAATATTTACTGAAATTTGAGAAAGGTTGAAATAGCTAGGATATGTTCTACAGAAAAAGGATGGAAGATTGTCAAAGCCTGTCCTTGTCAGCCAACCATGTAGGCCTACAGCTAAACAAAAAGCAGGTCCTTTATGAATGGAGTGAGAGGGTATCATAAAGAAAGATTTATGGGAAACTGACAATTTTCGGAAGGGTATAAATAGGTTATGAATAGATTTAGATGGAGAAGTATGGCCTGAGGCATATTAGGCTAGTGCTGCATTGAGTTGTTGGTAGTAGTAGAATTTAATGAACTGTAAGTTGCAGGTACCTGAAATGCCGTTTTTAAGTTGGTAGATAGTTCTTCAATTGTTTTCCCTTCAGGAACCACGCAATGAATTCTAATAGTGTGCACAGATTCGTTTGACATTTCCAGTTTCTTAGCAGCGTTTTTAAAATTCGTTATATGCGCTAAATTTCAGCAGTTAATTATTGTTAACTGAAATCCCTAAATGACAGACCTTATTTGTGTGTCATAAATATCTTGTATTCGAAAGAAAGAGTACAGTAGCTATTGTAACAAACAGGAATTAAAACAAAAAACAGAAGCTCATTCATAAAATCATAGTTTCTTTACCACAAGCTTGTATGATATTATTTGTGGTAATTATTATTTTGAGTTTGTTTTTTGACATATTTTATTTCATATTTTAGATTTTATGTTAAATTAATTTTCAAAAAATTCCGAAAACAAGTTTTTCAAAGAAAAGTAAAGGCCATATCAAACTTAAGATCAATGGAAATAAATACCCATACTATTTCAAACTCAAAACGACCATAAATTGCTACTAAGAATAAATGAAATCCAAAACGAACAGAAATTAAATAAGACATCATTGCAGACGAACATAAAAGAGATACCAACAAAATGAATAAATAAATCTTAAAACGAGTAACTTAAATTTAATGTGCAAATCCAGCTAAAAACGAACAAAAATCTACCGCCCCCTTCCCTAATTGTAAGGAAAAAAAGTTTTTTCCTGCGGGAAGTAAAGAGCTTAGTTGAAACTTATAACGAAAAAAATATTGCTTTTCAGTCTATCTAACATGTATCAATAGAACTTGAGCAAATAAACCATCTGATAATATTGCCCTATATTTTTATGACTAAGGAAAACTGGCGATTTGCAGAAAACACAAAACAAAATGAGAGTTTTGGTACAGTAAAAGTAAACAGATTAAGGACACTCTAAGAAAAAATTAATCATTTTACGATTGTTGCTTTATTTATTATTATTATTTTTTTGTGTGTGTAACTTGGTATCTCTTCTGCACAATGAGCTCGGTCCAATGATTAAATCTCGTTTTGGTACTGAAAAGGACATTTCGTGATTAATTTGGAGACAAGTCGAAGTAAAGCCATCTTAATAATATTAGTACTATAGACTAGCTCTATAATTTGTATCATAATTTCAAATATTCCGTTGTATAGAGAGAAATAAGTGGTTTTCTGGAATTCATATTATGGTTTATTTGTTCTTCATTTCAAGTAATACTAAAGCGTGTATTTTACAATTTTAAATTGTGTATTACCCACTATTGGTGTTATTGCGGGTTAGAAATTGTGCGTGCTGTTCAATGACTTTGCAGCTACTAAAATAATATTTACTTTTATGCATTAGTTTTAAGATAATTTTAATTGTGTACTGAAATTTACTGATATCACAGGTGGTGCAAGACTATGAAAAGCGTTATAGATTAGTTGTTTTTGTCAGGCTACTTACTCAATTTTTAATCCTAAATCAATATTTTTGTTTTCTCTACTGTCCTTTGAGTGTTTTCAGTAAAATGCTTGTTTTCAATCATCATAAAAATAAAGGGGAACACTATCAGTTGGTTTATTTGCACTAGTTTTATCGATATATGTTAGAGAGACTGTGAAGCAATAATTTTGTTCCTTTAAGTTTCAACTTCACACTTTACTTTCCTCAGAAAAACTTTGTTTTAAAAAAATTAATCTTTACCCTTTTTAATTTAAATTTAATGTAGAAGAGACACTGCCATGATCTATTTTTTTGGGGGCGGAGCCTCCCTCATATACAGAATAATTTCTGTTCATTTTAAGGCTTAATGTTACTCCTTACTTCTAGTTTATTTTTCTGTATTTAACTTGTACGGTTTTCAAATAATGCTAGGATATCCCCCTCTCTCCGTTTTAAATTCCTCCAGTAAAGTTCCCCCAGAAAATTTGTTTCCCATGTCTTTCAATTTTACAAAAATACCACACTTAAAAATGTCCGAACATTTCCCAATACGGTCTTATTTCAAGTTCAGAGCAAACACATCTAAAACCTAAAATTGGATACCTTATGAACATTATTAAATCAGTGAATTTCATAACAACAATTGGCTTGGGATTACAGTGACGTATAATCATGTCCTATGTTTATCAAGTAATTCGTTGGTGTTAGAATTTTGGCGAGAAGTGGATATTTTTCTTGAAGCTTTAGGTGAATTTGAGATTGGATATTTAGTTTTCGTGAGCTGGGATGTCAGAAAACGGTGGTGAGGCTTAGCAGGTTCTGATGACTGGGCCAGCTTTCCATTGAGTTGATAGCCACTGCAGCCATGGGCTTGCCCACGTAAAGATAAGTCTATTTCCTGCCTTTTCTCTTTTTCGTTTTCCTACCTTTTCTTCGAAGCCGTGATGCCTTTGTTTCAGGATGATGACCTTACCCTGGCAAGCTTTGCAGGATATCCTTTATGGCCAGTTAGAATTCGCAGATAAATCTGGTCGATTTAAGTATCAAGTACTTTGCTACGGATCGCATGAAGTCGAAATGGTTTTGGAACAAAATTAAAAAATTTTTGAATCAAACCCCGCTTGTTTATAAAAATTCGGCTACAAGTTCAGATAATTCGGGGCTTATTGAGCGAACTCTTAAAGATGTAGCAGTAGCAAAAGAAAATATGAAACAGGCTATTGCGCAGAAAGTTAACGAAGCACTTAAAACTCACCCCTCGACCGCACCATCCGCTGCTGAAATTGAAAAGATAATTGGCGTAGTTCACGATGCGATTATATTGGAATTTACTCCGAGATTTGACAGGATTGAAAAAGACCTGAAAATATGTCAAAATCAACTGGAATTACTTGAAAATCGAGTTGCTATGAATATTATATGCAATAAGATGGCGTTTTCAGGTCTTGCTGATTGCGATGTTATATCTGTCCATAGGTTTCGGCTGAACTCTGATGATAGCCGCTCTGATAAAATTGCTCCAGTTTTAGTGAAGTTTAAAGACTGCCACACAGCTGTGAAAGTTTTTGCTTGAAAAAAAAACTTGTGAACACGAAGATTTTTGTGGCTCCCAACCTAACAAAGGAAAAAAGAGAATTGTTGAATGCTGCAAAGGAAAAATACGGCAATAAGTTCGTGTGGTCAAATCAAGGTCGGATCTATGTCCGTCCGGAGAATGCAACTTCTGCTCGTAGACTTTTGTCTCTGAATGACAAATTGGATCATTATTGATTGTCCTTTTCTTGTTGTTTTTTTTGTGTATTTTAGTTTTGAGTCTTTCTAAGTGTTTATTTATTCTTATTGTTATTATGATTCAATTATTCCTATTTCCTTTTTTCCAGTTTATCTATGGGTTTTATCCCTAATGAAGAAAATAACATACTTTTTGATTATGGTTAGTCTACTCCCAATACCTCTATTAGAGTTCCTTGAAAAAAATTCGCTTTCAGTTGATGATGTTTTATCACATCCGATAGGTCTCTATTTTCAAGATTGAGTTGATGAGTGCTCAAAGCCACTCCGTCCTAGCCACTACGTTCGTTTTGAAGAGTTTGGTCAAATCAAAAAAGAGATGAATAGTTTGTGTGTTACTCAATGGAATTGCCACATAACGTCGGCTTTTGAAGAAATTGTTCAGTTTTTAAGTAATATTGATAGTGTGATTGATGTTTTTGGAATTAATGAATCATTCTTGAATGTGTATAGTCTTCTCTCTTCCTAATCTTTTCCAGGTTACCAACTGATATCAAGGTCGTGGCAGTCAATGGGGCGCAGGGGACTTGTATTTTTGGTGAGAGAGGGAATGAATTTTAAGGAAAGGGAGGACCTTTATTTATGGAATGAAGGTAAGATTAAAATTTTTTCTATTGAGATTGAAATAGATAATGATAAAAAGTTAATTGTTTGCCTGGTTTATAGACCACCTGGTGCTCATCCGGAAGAATTTTTTCATAAGTTTGATCAGTTTTTAAGTAGGGTCCAGTCTAGTTGACCAGAGTGCGTTATTCTAGGTGATTTTAACTTAGATTTATTCAATTTAAATGGTTTTAATTTATAATTTTTAAATCTTGCATTATCTCATGATTTGTACCCAGTAAATCTGATTCCTTCCCATATCACTGCTCAGTCGGCAACATTAAATGATAACATACTTGCAACTTTAAATCTATTGAGACAAGCATTCTGTGATGTTCTCCTTCAACCTGCTTCTGACCACCTTCCGGTTGTTTGTATAATAAATAGTATGAAAATTTCGGCTAAAAACCTAACTAAGAGAGTTTATAGAGATATGAGAAATAATAACTTGAGAAAGCTGAAAGAGCAAGTTAGTACTAATGTATGGGATGAAGTTAGCGAAGAGCAAAATGCAACTACAGCCTTCGACAGGTTTATGAAAATTCTCTTACCGGTATATGAGGTGTCTTGTCCTCTGAAGAAAATGAGGAAAAAGGAAAATGAGCCAAGAAAGCCATGGGTGACCCCAGAATTGCTTAAAATGATGGAAATGCGAAACCAGCTTTTTGAAAAACATCTACAGAGTCCGGAGAATGCGAGTTTATTTGAAGAATTTAGGAGAGTGAGAAACAAAGTTAACCATAAGCGTCGCAATGAGACAAAAGTATATTATGCTTCTGCTTTTGATGGTAAAAGTGGTGATGCAAAAGGAACCTGGCGACTAATAAATGAGGTTTTAAAAGGGATGAATAATGATAATGATGTACTAAAGAGTCTGTAGGTGAGTGGAAGTGAAATCACTGATAAACAGGAAATGGCAGATGAATTTGAAAAATATTGCACGAGCATAGGCGCAAGTATTAAGAAAGAAGTAGACTGAAAAGTCTGGAAGACATCTGGAGAAGTCCTTTATTGATAATCGAGACAAGGGTGCTTTTTTTCGTTCGAAAAGAGCACAGCAAAGGAGATCGAGAGCACAGTAAAAGGATGGAAGTCCAACTCGGCCGAAATAGATGGACTTAATCTTAGAGCTGTAATATATAAACTATCCTAGTTTATATATTACCTTGTCTACTTCATTTGATAAATCTATCACTTCAGACCGGTGACTTCCCTAGTGGTCTTAAACTGGCAAAGGTAATACCATTTTATAAAGGAGGCAACAAATTCGAATTGGCGACCGATTTCGTTATTGCCTGTTTTTCTAAAATCTATGAAAAGATAATTCACAGGAGACTTTATTAATATTTGGATAAACTAGAAATATTGTGTGGCAGCCAATTCGGATTCCGCAGTGAAAATTCTACTAGCCATGCTGTTCACCATCTTCTGGATGTAGTCAATGGAGCTCTAGAAAAAGGTTTTATTCCTTTAACGATCTTTGTTGACTTCAAAAAAGCCTTTGACACTGTGGATTTTGAGTTGTTGCTGTGTCGCCTATCTAGTCTGGGGATAAAAGATGTTTGCTTGGATTTGTTTAAATCATATTTGTATGGAAGGTCAACTAAAGTAATGTTCGGTGACATCGTTAGCGGAGTCTACCCTGTAAAATGTGAAGTTCCACAGGGCTCAGTCCTGGGTCCTTTACTCTTTCTCCTATACGTCAATACTCTGAGGTTCTACATGCATGAAGCAACTGTTACAGCATTTGCAGATGATACTGCGTTGGCGATTTCTGCACGGTCACTGGAAGAACTAGTGGATAAAGCAAACCGAACGCTGGAAAACCTTTTGGTGTTTACCTTCTTAAGTTACCTTGCTGTTAATACTTCTAAGACAAATTATATAATTTTTAGTAGGGTAGGAAAATTTGTAAATAGTACTTCTATAGTATTTGAAAATTTGTCGCTTTCACAGGTTTTTGAAGATAAATATTTAGGATTTTATGTTGATAATAATTTTAGTTGGAAGAAACACATAAATATGATTTCTTCTAAACTTGCACGAGGTCTTGGAATGATGCGGCGTTTGAAACACGTGTTACCTTTAACTGTTTTAAGAAATGTATATCATACTGTTTTTCATCCTTTTATTATTTATGGTTGCTGTATTTATGCATCTAATTTTTTTTGAAATATTAAAAGACTGCAGATTCTTAAGAATAAGGCGCTTCGAGTGCTGGGTGAGTTTGTTCAGTATGAGCACATGCGTGAATGTTTTATCAATTTTAGAATTTTAAATTTTCATCAGATCAGGGACCATCATGCCGGAGTGTTGACTTACCAATTGCTTAATAGATTATCTCCAGAATATTTTAGAGATTTTTTTAAGTTTAATTCTGATTATCATCATCATTGGACTAGAGGTCGTGGAAGCTTAGTCTCAGAAATAAGGAGTACGAGTCGATCTAGTTTTGTAATTAGGAATTATGCAGTTAATTTGTGGAATGGTTTCCCGGAGAGCATTAGGGAGTCAGAAAAACAGTTTCAGTTTAAAATTAGATTTAAAAAGTTTTTGTTGGGTGGGAATTAAATATTTTTGATTGTTGTTTGTTTTGTTTTTTTTGTTTTTTTTGTTTGTTTTTTTTTTATTCGGGAGAGTTAAGTGTATTGAATGGTATGAAAAGAGTAGGAAGAATGAATGACTTTGGTTTATGATGAAAGATAGTGTGACGCTGCTCAAGCCACAATAGTGGCTTAATAAAACGTCATACGTTCTTACTAGACCCCGGCGCCACGCCGATGAGGGATGACCGGCAGCGGCGGGGCCAAAAATAGCGCGCCGCGCCGCCGGTAAGATTTTAGCGGCGCGCCGCCTGCGCGGTCAATGTTGACCGCAAACATTAATGTTTTCATCAGTCTTTCTCAAATCACAGCTAAAATTTACAACAGATTCGAGCCTATTCATGAGTTCAAAAATTCACAAGTCGCTGGCTGGAAACTGGTCTTCTTCGTTATTCATCAAGAAAAGTAGAAATCTGGTAGAAACGAAATGGCTGTGACGTTTCAGAACCCTTGAATAATACGAGTAGTTGAAGCATCTATTAGCTATGTATTCTTAACATAAATAATTATCAAAATTAGTAGTTTTTTTCATCGAGCATTACTGCATACAAAACTTCAAATACCGTATAAAAAAATTCGTCAGTTATCTGGGTAAAAACTTTGAATATAAGTTTGAACTTAGAAGCTTAATTTTTTTCATAATGTCCTTTGCCTATATCTGTTTTGTCACCTATAAAACAGTTGAAATGGGCGACTTTGATATTGATTGTTTTTTTTTGCTCTTTTGGATTCCTAAAAAGCCTTCTTGTATTAAAAACTGGTTTTTAATAACAATTTAAAAAAAAATACATTTTAAAGTTTTTTTGGCTTCTTTATAGAATAAATGTCATGTAGGCTAAGGCTGAACTGCTGCTTTTTTGTTGCTTTTGGCTGCTCTTTTGGATATTGTTCATTTTTTCTTTTGGGGATTCATTCCACATTATAAACAGATAAATACCTAATATCAGTCAAATTATAAACTGCATCGAAAAGGAGTAAATTTATCAAATTGGAAAATATATCATGAACACTTCACATTAGAACATTTCAATTACAATGAAACAAAAAACACTTAATGGTTTATTCGGTATGACGAAAAATGAAATGCCAGCTATTTTCTTAGGTAAAAAATGAAAGGCTCATCCGTTTTAAATGTAATTAAATGAAATAATATGCAGACTGAAGTAGCTCCAGAAAGATGTTGGGATTTTCATCCTAGTTCGCCACTTTTAATCCAAGCAAAATGTTAGGACACTTAGTATCAGTTATTGAGTTTGAGCTTTGATTTCCAAATGCTCACAAAAATTACCAAATTTAAGAAAGTCGCATCAGTAAGTCACATGTGGTCAAAATACTCAAAGCCTCCTCTTTGATCCCCAACCAGGCTCAAAGCTTCTGCTATGGTCATTTCCATGGAAATCTCCAAAGAGTTTCTTTTTAAAATAGCTTTTAAGCGTAGTTAGGGGTATTTAGCCTTTTTTGCTTTTCTTCAAAGATTTGAAAAAAGTGTTATAATATTCCAAATGTTACATTTGTTATATCTGTGCATATTTTTGGTAATCGTTTGTGGGGTGATCAAATTTTTTTAACCACTGTAGATGCTTACGAACGTTGCAACATCTAGTGCCCTGAGGTCATAAGACTGTCAAAGACTCCTCCTTGAATCTCCCAAATTGAAAGCTTTTATTATGACCTGGCCTTTTAATGTAACTTGGGCACTGGACAACGGGCACCATTGTCACTCGAGCGCAACATTAGGTGGGGATGTCGATATCGCTTTCGTCATTCCAATTCGCTTTAGTGTGAATCTGCCTGGTACTTATGAATGAATGTTTTCAAAGTAAACCCGTTCCATCAATAAGAAAAAAACGAGTTGGACGCATATGTCCCTTTCCCTTTGGACGAGAAAACCATGCAAGTGCTGTATCAAGTATAACTCACGAAAATCTTGTTAAGTTTTGTCAACTTTTCAACTTTTTGGCATCCCTTCTTTCAAAAAAAAAAAAAAAATGAAGGTACTGTCACTTAAATATAATAACTCCCTCTGCCCCCCCCCCTCTTGAAACCATCTTGATAGGATACCGTCTCTGCTTTAAATAAAAAAATTAACTTATTGGCACCCCTACTTTCAGAAAAAAATCGAGGTATTATCACTTAAATATGATAGCTCACTACCCCC
>JAQQPU010007782.1:0-12729 GCA_029168905.1 Artemia sp. Kazakhstan ARC1039
ATCATCTGTCATGTGTGATCTAAACTTTGCCTCGGGAACATTCTCTTGGTAGAACTCCAAAGACATTAATTAACTTGGATCTATTCCTGGATCATAACATTCGCCTCGAGCGTGCCAAAAACACACCTGGAGAAAGAGGTCATTGACCGATTACGCAATCATTCTCCCTAATGACTCTATGCCCATATAAGGAGCCCTGATCGGAGTATAAGATAGGTATCTACTATTGACAAATGATAATCCTTTAATACCAATAGTTATATAAAAAAAATTGGCTGATTATGTTTTTTCAAATATATAATTCCAATTTCGGAGGATTACAGAGTCCTGAATCCTCCCGCGAGTATGAGTTTCAAGATGATAGAGGGGACAGATTAACCTTTGAGTTTGAGAGGTGTACGTGTGATGAACTACTTAAAAATGTTGGAAGCATGAGCTCCAATTTAGCGGGAATAGATGGAATGAACCTCCGAGCTTTTAAGTCTGTTTTGGTTTACCTTCTGCCTTGTATCGTTCATATAATAAATTTGTTACCAGAAACGGGAATCTTTCCTGAAGGCCTCAAAACAGCCAAGGTTTTTCCCCTTCACAAAAGTGGCTCGAGATCTGATATTGGGAACTGGAGGCCAATCTCCATCCTTCCCTTTTTCTCAAAAGTACTTGAAAAAGTTTTTTTTTTTATTGTTTTTTTTTTCATTACGTATATGTTATTACGTATATGAGAGGGTTCTCCCCTTAGTCAATACCACGCTCTTTATGTTAAAAGTTAAAAAAAATTTAAATTCACAAACCCCTGAATCACAAAGGCTGTTTAATTAGAATAGATAGCTCTTTTGAAAGCACTTAAAAACAACTCTAGCGTAAAGAGCGAGGTATTGACTTGGGGGAGAACCCCCTCATATACGTAATAGTTTCTGTTCGTTTTAAGTTCTATTGTTGCTTTTTACTTTCAGTTGAAAAAACTTTTTTTTTAAATTTAATTTCTGATCGTTATTTAAATAATGCTTGGAAATCCGGCGCCCCCTTCATAGAAATTCCCCTTGCCCCAAAGAAACATCCTCCAGGGAAAGATTCTCCCGAGTAACCCCCTTCTCCAGCCCCCCCCCACCACCAGGAAAAAATTCTTCCTGAAAATATCTGTATGCTTCCCAATAACCAATACAATATGTACGCAATGGGCTAAGTTCATAACTTGCAGCCCTTTCCCTGGGAACTGTGGGGGATCAAGTCATCCTAAAAGACATATTTATTATATTTTCGACTATACTGAACAAAATGGCTATCTCAAAATTTTAATTGGGTCACTTTGAGAAAAAAATTAGCGTGGGAGGGGGCCTAGTTGCCCTCCATTTTTTGGTCACTTAAAAAGGGCACTAGAACTTTTAATTTCCGTTCCAATGAGCCCTTCTACGATATTCTAGGACCACTGGATCAAGACGATTACCCCTGGAAAAAAAAATAAAAAAAATAAAAAAAATAAACACGCATCCGTGATCTTTCTTCTGGCAAAAAATGAAAAATTCCACATTTTTGTAGATAAGAGCTTGAAACCTTTACAGTAGGGTTCTCTGATACGCTGAATATGATGGTGTAATTTTCATTAAGGTTCTATAACTTTTAGGGGGTCTTTCTCCCTTTTTTCGAAAATCATCCAAATTTTCACAGGCGCGTAACTTTTGATGGGTAAGATTAAACTTGATGAAACTTATATATTTGAAATCAGAATTAAAATCTTATTCTTTTGATGTATCTATTGGTATCAAAATTCCGTTTTTTAGAGTGTCGGTTACCATTGAGCCGGGTCGCTCCTTACTTACAGTTCTTTACCACGAACTGTTTGATTCCAAAGATATATTTGTCTCGAGTTTGAAACCAACCGTCCCAAGTTATATAAGAAATTTCACATAATTATACAAAATGAATGAAAACAGCTTTAAAAAGGGGCAACATCGAAATAAATATACCGTTAAATTTAGCATGCATGAGCCGATATATGAAGACACTATAATCAGAAACGTTCAATTTTCAATTTTCAATAAAGGATGCGTGTTTTCCGTATTTTGTTGTTGTTATTTTTTAGCAGAAGGATTTGTATTCATCTTTTTGTTCATTTTGAATAGCGTTTTTTTTTTATAGTTATGAGGTATCAAGCCGCCAAACACATCGGTTTTTGGTATTCAAAACTAAATAAAAACTTTCAATATTACTCAGTGAACTTCAACTCTTACGGCTTTTTTCAATAACGTTCAGCAATAGAAAATCTTATTGGGTTTTCTTAATCTTGGTTGCAATGCTTTACTTTGAACAAACTACGTTGAAAAGGCACTACTTTTTATTAATAGAGAGTCTGGAGACATTAAATATATCACTGTTCGATAACAAAGCTCAGCCATATTAATAATGTACAATAACGTCCGTCCAAATCCTTAGCATTTCTCAGTAGAACTGAATGCTAGGAGCTCCTATCTTATTTTTCATAAGTAGGCTATTGTTTCGTGTTATTTTTTTAATTAATTTACTTTGATAACTTTATTTAATCTTACTTTACTTGAATTTTTTTCATTAACTTTCAAAAAAAGGTTTGTCTCTAAGCATTGCTTCCCCTAAAAACCCAGACAGAGAGCATTCAAATATTGAACGTTTTATCTGGGTTAGCAAAAGTGTCGTGTTCATAAAACTGTGCCGTTTCATGAAATCTAATTAAACAACTAAAAGCACGGAGCAACTTTAAAACTTAAAACGAACTCTAATTGTTCTATATATAAGGGCTACAGCCACCACCTCAACTCCTCACTCTTTAAGCTAAACATTTTTTTGCGCTTAGAAAAACCTTCTTTTTCCAATTCGATTGCCGTTTTGTTTCAGTAAGTGTTCTTCTAAAATTTGGAAAAAAAGTCAAAATTCTGAGTAAAGAGTAAGGAGGGAAAAGCCCCGTCTTATTATGCATGATATCTGCTCAGATAGGTTATAAAACTGCTTCTTACTTTCAGTTGAAAATAAAAACTTTTTTTTATTTTAATTTAATTTCAGATTGTTTTTGAATTCATGCCCAGGCCTAACCAAGATATAATGTAGGGAACCTGCCCCTTAAACCTCTGGTTTATTGCTGTTAAAATGTATATATCAATAATTGTAAATTAATTAGTACCCCCCTACTTTTTCAGTTTTTCTGACTTAAGAATTAAATGTTGGATTGCAATTTCAATTTTGGACAAAACTAGAATATACTTAAGACATTTGTGATGAATAGTATTTTCGCTCAACAAATCATTATTAACATTTCTACAGTTGAATTTGGGTGAACAAAGAGGGGTATTATTGTGCATATGGATAGAACTTCGGATTTTCTACGTGGCTGAAGCCATCCAACCTCTGCAATATGATTATCTGATCGATAAATATATGGTATGGATATGTTTAAACACATTGAAACATTTTATATAAATAGAAAAAGGGAAATATCAAAATTCAAACTTGTTGAAAACTAAGTGCCTAGTAGTATTTGCTACTCGCCAAAGAAATTACCTTGCAGGGCTCATGATAGCCTGTCTCGACCTAGAGAAATATTTTAAATAATTCCTACTCCCCCTTCCCCTGCTTCTTTGTGTATTTGTCCGAAGGCTAATGGAGAGTTAGGAGTTTGGACATTAAAAAGAAATTTCTTAGGCATCTTCCCCCACCCTCGATCGCACAAAGACCCACCTCCCATCCCCTTCTTGATAGCTGATTCGCAACTACACATCATCAACACATTTTCATATGAAAATAATGTGAATCAACTTGGTGAAATCCAGTAGTCACCATGCAGCATTACTTCCTCCGTGGCTTGGAAGCATAAAATATAGTTTTTGATACCTTTTGACGGATTAGCTTCTAATAATTTTAAATTGATTGCAAATTGGTTCTTTTTAGGGCATATTTGGTACTATAAAATGATAGAAAAGAATACGTTCCCTGGGCCCATTCTGTATGGGCAAACTTAAAAAGGAAATTTTAATTTACGTTCCAACGAGTTCCCTCCAAATTTTCTAGGACCTTCGGTCTGATATGATATCCATTGAAAAAAAAACGTGAATTCATGATCCTCCTTCTGGAAAAAAAAAGAAAATTAAACGTTTTCTAGATTGGAGCTGGAAACCTCAAATGTAGGTTTATTTAATATGATGAATCTATTAAAGTGATTTCCACTAAGATCACTTGCTTTTTTTGGATGGTCTACCCTTTTTCGAAAATGAGGCCCATTTCCTTATATATATATAGCTTTAGGTTGGTAGCAATAAAATGAATAAGTTTTACATATTTAGAATCAGCATAAAACCCAATTTTGTTGATGCGTCAGTTGTCATCAAAATTCCGTTTTTAGTTTTGGTGAATATTGGCTCGAATTGCTCCTTACTTACAGTTCGTTCTCAGAAGTTATTTGATAAGATTCTTTTATGATAAAGAATTTTATTTCATCTTGTTCATCTTATTCAGTTGAATTGAAGTATTGAAAGAAAGAGGGTCAATTTGACAGGATGATTGGAAGTTTAAATTTAGTTTTTCTTTCACTATTCTGTAATTTTTTTAAATATCTGAAGATATAAGGGATTTGAGTTCAAGATTGAGAATTGCCCGCTTATGAAAGTGGTGAGGAGGAGTTTTGAGTATGGGCCCTTAGGAATGCAGATCTTGGTAATGGGCTTTTGATATAGTGAAAATCTGCTGATCAAGGGCAGATAAATGGTGTTTCCAGGAATGAAATCAGAGCCTAGAATATTCCATTAAAGTCAGTTTTGAAGTTCATATCTCTACTCCTTCTGTAGCCTATTCTAATTCTTAAGGAATTGTATAAAGACAAGCCTACACCTGTTATTATGTTGGGTTGCAACAAACCTTTCCGTAACTTTGTTTTGAGGCTGATTTTCTTTTACCCTTAGGTTTAGACATCATGGATAAAGTTTAAATGCACAATAATGCATAATTTTTAAATATATTTTTGACTAAAGAGGTTTATTCCATTGTCAGAAATCCTCGCCGTTTAAATTTTTCTAAGTTTTGTTTCATTTGTATGCAAAGTTTGTTACTTTTTTAATTTTAGAATATTTTTCAAAATGTATTTACAATAAACTTATTCCTAAGAAATGTACCCAAAAATAATTTCTGTTCCAGCACCCACCGCTGATATTCTGGTGTCCTCCCCGCTCCCTGCTGGAAAATTTTCATTTGTATGTTTTGTTTCAGTTGTATGCAAAGTTAGTTACTCTTTTGATGTTATAATTTTTTTTCAAAATGTTTTTAAAATAACCTTATTCTTAAAAAAAGTATCCTAAAATATATTTTTGTTCCCCCCACCCGCCGCTGTTATACTGGTGTCTCCCCCCTCTCCTGGAAAAATTTCCGTGGGAACCCTTGGTTTTCGCTAATATTCGTAGCTGCATTTCTAAATTTCCTCACTAAGACATCCCTACTCATTCTCAAACTATTATGCTACTTCACAAACTTAAAAAGCTATTTGAATACTTTTCACAGATAACTAGTTTTTCATTCTACTATGACAAGACTAAAGTATCATTTTCATAAATACCACAGATTGGAGGCTTGAAACATCAACTCAAACAGAGCATAGAGCAAAAGAGAGCACAGAGCTTCAAACTAACATATTATAAAAACTTTAGAATTCTGAAATAGCCGTATTATATCTCCGTATAGTTGCAATGGGAACAGAAAAAGTGGCTTTTAATTCCATTTTCCTTTTTCTCTTCGTCTGGAACCGAAGAAATGGCCTATTTGGTAGTATATTGATAACCAATACCTGGTTTATTATCTGTTCAAAGGATGGAAAAGGGATATCCGAAATCTTTTGATTGCATGATGTTTGTGTCGCATTTAATAGATGGGAAAGAAAATGATTTGTAGATTCAGAACTCAATAAAGAATAGGGATTGTAAGGCGTTTTTAGTATTGTCTCATTGCCTATTTGGATTTCCGCCAATAAAGACTGTTTAGGCAACTCATTTGTCTTGATATGTAAGTAGGGGAAATAATCGGACAGCGATGAGGTGTTCTTTCATTGCTATGAGTCATCTTATACGCAATTGAAGGCATTGTTGAATTCACTTTTCAAGTGATGATAGGCTCATTTATGAATATTACTCCTCCTACGATCTGTGACTACCCCCCTTATCAAAAAAATGGCCTTATTCAACAGCTCTGGAAAACCGTTTTTATGATATTATGGCTTTGAAAATAAATCACTGGCTTCGGGGATATATTTCCCATTTGTCCTGTGTATCAAGGAACAGTAGGATGTTATATCAGAATCAACACGCTAGCTTTGTAGTTGTGTCATGTAACCTATCCATTTTTTGCCCCTGATCAGTTCGTATGGAAGGCGTGTATGCAAAAACAAGGGAAGGGGCCAATTCAATTGCAAATTGGGAGTTTTGGCGTCCTGTTTAAGAGCTGAAACTGACGGAAGGACAGCCAGCCTCCCTCCCATACCTTTTTGCAGGGTACCCCTGTAAACCCGAAAGGTATCGAATAAAAATTCTTAGATGACTATTTGGTTCAGAAAAGTTGAAAAGTTTCATAAGTTGACTTCCAGGGTTTACAAGATCCTTAAAAGCCTCAGGGGTGAGAGCCGTATATTATAGAATAGCCCGCTGTTCGCAGACACATATCAGTAGCAAAGTTTGGCATGTCTCAGTCTTTGTTATCCGATCAGCTTTGTGCTCATAGAAATCGTTCGCTCCGCTAAGATATCCCAGAAACTCCCAAGGGTATACTCGCTGGAAGGACACACTTACCTGGGTGTACCCATTTTAGCTACTGTTTATATAATAAAGCACATATTTGTTATTTATTTATAGTTACTAGTATTTATATCCCTGTCCAGTTTCTAAGAGATACCATTGGTAAAGCAAAGTACTTCATCAATTAGAAGATAAGTACTTAGAAAATATGATACATTTTACATTACAAACCGTTAGTTCCTTTATCCATTGGTGATAATTAGGCCATCAATCATAGATGACTGGAGAAGACTTTTATAATTAAAGTTGATTTATTATCTTTCATTTAGTTTCAAGAGTTTGGAGTCTGTTTGACACTTTTTCTATGGAATTGCATTCCGTTAGACATCAATATCTAGCATAATGAAAAAAAAAATACTGTATCTAACATTATGTATATGTATATGTATATGTATCTGTATATGTATGTTATGTATACGTATATTATGTTATATGTATCTAATATTATATGTAACGGCACTGGTGCTAAGAAACCGCTATACACGAAAAGAAGTCAAGTTTGGTTAATGCTGATGAAATAAAATAAAATAGGATGAATATATAATAGTTTAGAAAAAAGTTGGGCTATATATTTCCAAATTAAGAGGGGGGGGGGGGTGGGTTGAGCATAGCATATATTAAATACGTAACCTAACCTAGGTGCCTCTTCCCCCCTAAACCCCAAAAAACAATTGTTTAAATTTTGTAAACTCAATCAGAAACCACGCTTTGAAATCAATTTAGATAGCAAATAGCCGTTTGACGGGTTTCGTGTCTGCATTCCTTGTACAGTCTATAGCATTGTTTTAGATATAATGCACCAGTACCTATGTAACTGTAAAAAGTAGGCACAATTTAGATAAACCGAATGATAGTAAACGAATAGCAACGAAAGAAATTTTTAGAGATCAATATTTTTAGAGATCATGCACATAAAATATTTAAATCGAAAACCTGTTTCGCCAAGGAATCAATTACAGATACTGCGATGGCCAGGAAGGGAGAATAAGACAACATTAAAAAAAAACAATTAAAAAAAAACTTAGTCCATCTAACGATGGACTAAATCTCAGACACCTACAAACGAGAACAACATTAACAGTTTTCTGTCCCATTGTGCGGCTGAAAAACTTTATAAAATCTTATTAAATAAAAAAAAATCCCTATAAAAAAATTCTTTAAATTAAAGATTCAATCCCTCCAGCTCCAAAAAATTACGTACATGCTTTTGAGTCGTAGTGGAATAAAACATTACTTAATCACTAATGGTGTGTTGGAAAAACTGTCAATGTTTTTTTTTTTCTGCCTAGTTTCAGGGAGCCATAATTAATCATTAGAAATATATGGGTGATTCTGAATTATCGGAATAAATACACCGAAAGATCAACATTAGTTACTAATTTTAAATGTAATATTTGTCCCTGCCTAGTTTCCGAAGTGACGGACAAAGCAAAAGTCCCCCCTCCCTTTCATTCACCCTAAAAGATTCTCTGAGGCCTTTTGGCTTGGTGACTGAACTTAACCAGAGTGCTCAGGATTGTAAAACTATTAAGTTTTGCGAGATTTCTTTTTTTTTTTGTCTAGTTCAGAGGCAGAGGAAAGAGTAGATGTGGCTTTGCCCCCCCCCCTAGTATCATGGCTGCTGCCCAAGTTTTGTGCTCAGTGCAATAAATACGTCGAAAATAAGCATCGGTAAAAATTGTTATATGTGACATCTTTTCCCCTGTCTAGTTTCCGAGGCGCAGGACAGAGTAAAAGCGGCAAAGCTCAATCTCTTGAATAATGCTATACTCTTACTTTCTGGAGTCCTTTTCCCGCTCCTTAAGTAACCCGAAGAATTTTGATATGTGCGAAAGATGGATATAAACAAAGATATATGGTATTAATGATACAAGGAAGGATTTCGGTAAAAAATTCTTTGAGTTCTTAGTTTTCTAGTTTAAAAGTAAACACTCTAAAACCTCAAGAAATCTATGTACATAGTCTCAAGATCTGTATGAGGGATATGATCTTACGCCCTAAAATCCAGGTGTGGATAAGCAATGTTCCATACGAATTTTAAATAATAGATTTTGGATACTGCTTCTCAGATCTGCTGCTTCCATCTGGTTCACAGGGTAACTGGGATAATTTAAAAAAAAACATGCTTAGTACATTTTGTCCCTGTTTTCTTAAACTGAGATTTATTAATAACAAAATTTGTTTTCGCCCATCTCAGTTTCTTTTTTAGATCGGTTAATTGCTCCAAATGAGATTTATGTCCATTTCTCAAAGGTAAAATTGTTTTAAAATTTCCATATCAGTATTTTTTTGGCCTAGTACACCCGAAAAAATATTACTTTTTGTAGAAATTTTTGAAATGAAACAAAAAATTAAACTGTTAATTAAACACTAAAAAATTGTTAAAGAAGTGTTTTTTTTAACATTTTCAACCAGAAGTAAATTTTATAATAAATTGATCATTTAGAATTGCCATTGCCAACAAACAGGTGGCCCTTCCTATAGGCTTGAAGGTTGTAGGGCTATAGACCTTTTCAATAGTTACCTGACTTCTAAAATTATACACCACTCCTTGTCTAATTAGTGACTTTTCTGGATAGTTCGCGTTCAATATGAAGAGTATATGGGCTACTATATGGCCCACTGGTCCTTCACCATCTTAATCAGTAGTCTTTTTTTACACCTTTTGAACCTTCACTTAAAGAAAAAAATAAATAAGCATATGAGGTACTGTTTTGATGGTAACACCCTCAGAAATTCAGCTTCAGATTGACGCACAATAACAAAAAAGCCTTTCTTTAAGTATTCTTGTTAATGGCCTTTTGCTTAATAACAACTTATCATTTTCACCCGTCTTCGTTTTATATTCTTGATAATTAATGGTGAACAAGAAGAAGATAAGTGAATCCACTCGTAAGCAACAATCATTGGCACCACATCAAACTTTGGGTTTGAAGGTAGCAGTTGGTCTTGGGTGGTTTTGCATTCTACCCTAATAGCCTTATTTTGGATTCCTTAAAAATCGTGCTAAATGAGCCTTCAGAGCCACAGCGTAAAGTCAAGACCCATATTTGGCAGCTAATCTTATGCAGGATTGTTATAAAAGTAGGATCGATCTGGACAGAATATGACTTCTGAAGAAAAGAAGTCAACACTCGCAATTAACATCCAACTCAACTATCTAGCGTAAAAGAATCTGATTCAAACAAGGTGGGCCCAAGGGTGATGGAGCGGGAACTTTTGATCAAGAGACTGAAAGCTCTTTCGTTTAAGTATATTCAAGCTGACTAGAGGCAGAAATAAGCTATGTTCATTGGAGCATGATCTGGTTTGAGACGAGGAAAACACAGATGGTATTCCATTGAATCGAAACTGAAGGCCAAGGTAGAATGAAAATGATAATTTACTGGCCAATTCAGCCAAGCGGAGCTTAGCGATGACCGGAGGATTTTGTCTTACTAAATATCTTAGAAATACTAAGGTTACTAAGATGATGAATAATTTAGTCGGTCTAGGCCGTATGCATTGTAAGTGAAGGGGAAAAAACCTCTTTACCCTTGTTTCAAGGTTTAAGAACTCAAAAAGAGATTTACCAAGAATCCAGCTTTTGGCTCTCTTCGGGTTTTGAATAGCCTTTTCATCAGCATGGACACAGAAGAGATAGACTATCAATGATGGTAATAACCTAATAACCTTTTCCTAATCGTTTTGTTAAGGTGCACTGGAGATCAGCAGCAAAGCTATAATTATATGAAACTGTTCGTGGTAACGAACTATAAATAAAGAACAGTGTCCAATAGTAACCAAAACTTCAAAACGGAATTTCGATAACAATTGATGCAACAAAGAATTGGCTTTTTATGCTGATTAAATTTATTAAGTTTAGTGTTACTCTTCACAAGTTACGACCCTGAAAAAATGTTAACCTATTTCATGTCTTTACGAAGTTTACCTCCCCCCTCATACTTCCAAGACAATCGTGCATGTGTACATGATTCCAATATTGCCATTTGTAACAAAATAAATATGTTATTGCAAATCCTTTCGTCTACATTTGGTCTTCAAAGTAAATGTTATGTCCTAGCCCCCTCCCCCCATCCTTACCCGATGGACCTATGAATGACAGGATCCGGAAGAACATACTTATTTATTTCTTAGAGTCATTTAACTTCCTGAACTAAACTAGTGTTTGTAGAGATCGGGCAATCAAAATTACATTTTAGGACGCGGCAAACCTATCTCAGAAAGTTAGGATGTCTTGCAATTAAAACGTGCGAATTTGCAAATTCAACAATTAATCGGATCTTACGTGGCATACTAATTAATCCAATTTATGGTGCTTTTTTTTTTTTTTTTAGCAAACTGTAATGTGTCTGCTATGCAAACACTTCGGATGCTAGTTCGATCTGGGTTGAGAGAGCCTACAATTTTCTGTGATTCAATTTTTAACCGTCCACAAAAAGTTGTCCTTATATACAAGTTCCCTTGTTTACGGAATTTATTGCTGCTATATTTAATAAAGCCAAAAATTATTATTTATCTAATTGAGAATTTTGATGCTCCAAGATCAAAATATCTTTGGTATCTGTATTTTTTGAGTTGTTACCGTTTTTTAAATCTTTTTAGTATTAGTGTCAAATAAGATAGGCTATTTTGTCTGATTTTTCTTTTCGTTTTCTTGATTTATTCCTTTTTTCTGGGGGGGGGGGGGGGCGGCGATTCAAACTACATAAAAGCAAGAGATTTTTCAGAATCACTGAAAAATCTGGATAACCCATAAGTTACCTAAGAATTTCGCTGCACACCTGCACTTATGAAAAACGGACGTTTTTCCTAGCGTGTAGCATACGATACTAGTCAGTTTTTTTCAACTCTAGTACAATAATAAATAATAATAAAATAGAAAAAAGGGGGAAAACAAAAGAGAGGAACAAAAACGCCGAAAAACTTCCTTTCCGTTACTATTTATGTTTATGGCTCTAATTTTATTTTGGGAAGTTATTAAGCGCTAAAAAGTTAATGTGCTCACCTCTAGTTAAATATAATCTATGGGGAGCTGGATAGCTCATAACAGTATTTCGCTGTAAAAAACTGCATGGAGGGCCGTATATAGGATTTTCTTTCTGGGGAGTGTTTTACACAATGATTTTTTTCGGGGGGGGGAGTTACACAAAAAACTCTAAAAAACGCATTGAAAGTTTGAATATTTCCATTTTGTTACGTTTTTACGAGTCAGACAAACATTTCGGGGGGGGGGGAAGGGTCAAATCCACCAAACACCCTGGATATGGCATTGAACGCATATATAAATATTTTGTGAAATATTTCATTTTAATTTTTTATGATAAGTACGGTGAAAGTACTGTTTCTTTTAAAAGATATTTGTGTTGTTTATTTTTTAATATAATTTCCCTATGTTCATCTCTATATTTCAAATTTGTCAAAGGCTTCAAAACAAACGAGGTATGTGAATTATGGATGGCTGAGTGTATTTTAATGTCGAATTCTAATTAATTTTACCAATATGTGAAATTTTCCAAATATTATGAATAAACAAGCATTCGTTATGTTCCTTCTTGAAAAAAAAAATCCACATTTTTATTGGTGGGAGCATGAAACAGATATAGCAAGGTTCTCGGATGCGCTCAATTTGACTGGGTAATTCTTATCGAGATTATTTGCCATCTTAGGGGTGCTTTCTTCCTTTTTAGGTAATCAAGCAAATTTAATCAGGCTTCGTAGCTTGGGTAGTTTTAAACTTGATGAATTTGATATATTTAATATTACCACTAAAAGTTTATCATTTTGATATATCTATTGTTTTTTTTTGTTTTTTTTAGAGTTTCAGTTACAATTAGCCCAGATCGCTAAAAACTTACAGTTCTTTACCGTGAAGTGTTGTATTCCAACCGCCCAAATAAAAAAGTGGGCTAGTAAAGGTTAAACTGACAAATGT